>WOVY01006426.1:15000-134917 GCA_013436015.1 Rhipicephalus annulatus | reverse complement strand
AACTACTCGGCGCCCCGTCAACATTTCGTCGTAAAAGGAGGGGTGCCCCGTATTGCGGCAGAGGCTGGTAAGCGGGCGCAATGCGAATTCCTTGCTTCTGGATTACGCGTGTAGTGGGGGCCTCCCGGCTGTGTACTGGGTTGCTGTTGGGCATGTCATGCATGGCACAATTGATTGGGTAGTACAAAGCCATCACGACCACAAAAATTCATAAACTCAAAAGAGACCATGTGCCCAAACCCACGTTCCCTGATATAGTTCTTTATCACTACAACACCACCACCCAGGAAACCACTAATGGTACAAACGAGCACCCATCTAGAAACACACCTTGTGACACTGTGGTTGTAAACTTATCGGACACAAGCTTGTCACCTGACGAAGACAAACTGGTATCTAAGGGACTAAGCTTCGGCCCGACCACAAAATTTTTCGATGAATTCCACTTGCTCCGAGACCTCGACAACTTCGCTCGAAGCTCAAGGTTGCGCGAATATTTCTTGGACAGGCCTTTTAACCACGAAACAATTCACCGTCGTTTGACACTGAACATTGATACCGAACAATGATTGGACACCGAACAGTAATCAAGACAAGTGCTTGGAACTTTATATCACCGCAGTACAGAAAGATATAGTACACGAATATTACATACAGAAAGGAAACCGAGAAAACTTGACAAAATCTGAAAAAATAAGTATGAAATATTTGGCATCTAGGACAGACATAACAATAAAACCCGCTGACAAAGGAGGAGCAATCGTAGTCCTTAATACAGCCAACTACTTACAAGAAGTATACCACCAACTAGACGACTCAACATTTTACGAACGCCTCCCAGGTGATCCGACAGACCAATACAAACGTATCGTATCAACAGAACTAAAACACTGTTGGATGCAGAAAAGATAACCAACACTGACCACAAACTGATGCGAGCAGCATACCCTCGTCGAGGTCGCTTCTACATCCTCCCAAAAATTCATAAACCCGGTAACCCAGGTCGATCAATCATATCAGGCATCCGTACAATAACTGAACCCATAGCAGGGTACGTGGACAAACTAATAAGCCACATTACATGCACCCTCGCGTCGTACATAAAAGACACCACACATTTTCTCCGAGACATTGCAGGTCTGTGTTTGCCGAAAAACTCGTACTTGGTTAATATTGATGTCTCTTCATTATATACAAATATTCCTCACGATGACGGCATAGCTGCATTACAAAACATGCACACAAACCATAGACAATCCAACACCCCAGATTTCTCTGCCATTGCAATTTGACGAGGATGGTCCTCGAATGAAATTATCGAGTTTAACCAAGAGTATTTTCGACAAATCAGCGAGACCGCTATGGGCACCAAAATGGCACGTAATTATGCCAACATATTCATGGGAAAGCTAGAATCTGAATTTCTTGCACAAAGTTCCTTGAAACCAATTTTATACAGAAGATACATAGACGACATCTTTCTTATTTGAACCCACAGCGAGGACGAACTTCTTCGCTTTATCGACACTTACAATGCTGTACATCCGAACATACACTTCACACACACATACTCGCAAGTAACCGTAAATTTTCTTGATGTTACCATAACAATAGAAGAAGAGAAGCTCTCTACAATCCTATATCGCAAACCAACGGATCGACAACAATACCTCCAATACCAAAGCGATCACCCACGCCACTATAAAAACAGTATTCCATACAGCCAGGCTCACCGGTTTAAGCGAATCTGCTCTAGAGACGCTGACTTTGACACGAGCTAACAGAGGCTAAAACTTATGCTCGAGAAACAAAAATACCCCCCACATGTAATTAATGACGCTGTTCAAAAAGCAAGAAACCTAAAGCGTGAAGACTTACTTATGAAGCGACCACCACAAGAAGACCCACAACGAACAAACCTCTGCTTGACTTACAGCACAAACTTCCCCAATGTAAAAAAAATCCTTAAACGACATTACAACTTTCTGGAACAAAGTGAACGTCTGAAACGCGCATTCCCATCCGCTCCAGGCGTCGTTTACCGACGTACCACGTAACCTCGAAGACACCCTTGTCCACTCTCAAATTAACACATCACCCCCCAATAATTCATGCCGACATTGTTTAAAGATACGATGTCTTGTATGTAAGGCAATGTGAGAAACAGACAAAGCAACCAGCACACAATCCAAGTTTTCGATTAACATACAAGGAAACCTAACATGCGATTCCTCTAATGTGGTATACCTACTCGAATGCATTGTGTGTGGTATGCAGTACAACGGACAAACAGAAACACCATTTAGGATTCGCTTCAATAATCACAGAACCCATGCGAAATCAGCCCCAAGTCTACTTCTATCAAAACATCGCAATCTTCCCGACCATGCATTCGACAAACTATCAGTAACGCTCTTAGAGACGGGATTGAAATCGAATCGAGAACGTGAACAACGAGAGTCATACCTTGTCCACCGATTTAACACCCTCGATAGAGGAATAAATGAGAATCCTGGTACACTTGCAGCATTTAAAGCATTAGAAAACAATAACGGCAATAATGAAAATAGTAACTGAGTTCACGGCACTGCAGCTGCGAAGGGCACTGGACAACCCAAAACAATTCCAAGTATAACTACTCTTCCTAAGTGCAGCTGTCGTCTGTTTTCTACTTTATTTTACTACCCAATCAATTGTGTCATGCATGGCGTTCCCAACAGCAACCCTGTACACAGCCGGGAGGCCCCCACTACGCGCGTAATCCAAAAGCAAGGAATTCGCATTGCGCCCGCTTACCAGCCTCTGCCGCAATACGGGGCACCCCTCTTTTTACGACGAAATGTTGACGGGGCGCCGAGTAGTTAAAGGCTTAGAACTTCCTGAAATGCGCGCTTACCAGCTTCTGCCACAATACGCGGCACCCCTCTTTTTACGAGGAAATGTTGACGGGACTCCGAGTAGTTAAAGGCTTAGAACTTCCTAAAAAAGCTCTTTTTTGCCCCACACGGAACCGCCAGTGCCAGGAGGCGCCGTCTGGTCGGGAGGAATGCGTTAGTGAAAGGAAGCATACACAGACCGCTGACATCGGAAAGTGAAAGAGAGAAGGGGGAGAGAGATGAAGGGGGAAGTGGAAGGAAGAGTGGAAGGGGGGCGCCCGAGGGGAGTCCACCGTATATCATTTTCTCTTCTCTTTTTTTTTCTCTTTTTCCTTCTCTTTCTTTTCTCCCTTTTCTTTTTTCTTTTTTTCTTTTCTGTCTTTTTTCCTCTTTCCTTGCCCTCTGATTTGACATTGTATAAAGCTGAGCACCAACAAACTATACCTTTAATCGTGATGAAGGCCAGACTCTAGTCCGAAACGTCGAAATAAACCACGTTGTGACCGCTCACGGAGGATCTACTGAACTATATATATATATATATATATATATATATATATATATATATATATATATATATGTAAGAAAAAGAAGAAGTGCATACCAAAGGACTCGTTTTTCCGTGTTTCGACACAATATAATGAGATCTAACAGACAATAATGCCAAGAAATGTCTGGGGAAGTAGATAGAACCAATTTAAAGTTATTAGAAAGAAAGAAAAGTGGGTGAAAAATAACTTGCCGGAGGTAGGAATCAAACCTACAACCTCCAAATAACGCGTATATATATACGCGTTATTTGGAGGTTGTATATATATAAATAACGCGTATATATATACGCGTTATTTTATATATGAATAAAAAGAAGACACACGTCGAAAAACGGAAAGGTTTCTTTACGTTTCGGCCGTGGGACCGGCATTCGTCAGAATAACAGATGTAACAGTGGTGCAACAGCATATAAGCGCATACGTTTCGCTTGCAATAATCACGTGAGTGTAAACATCATAAAAACAAGTGCAACAATCAGTCTGCTGAAGTCGCAGCAGAGTGATGCGTTCGGAAGTCTGCTGGAGTCGGGAGCCAGACTCCAGCAGACTTCCGAACGCATCATGACAGGGAAGTGCGCGAATCATTTCTCATCTTTAAGTTCAATACAATCGCAGGCGGTTTAAATGAGAGTACGGGGAAACTCAGCGTTTCGCACCAGTGACCGCTGTAGATGTTATTGCTTGTACCAGCTGTAATCCTTGTGCACGTGTCATAACTTGTTATTTGATTGCTTATAAGTAGGATGTGATACGGGGGCCCCCATATAGATTTCATGTCTGATTGTTGTACTTGTTTTATGATGTTTGCAGTCACGTGATTATTGCAAGCGAAACGTACGCGCTTATATGCTGTTGCACCACTGTTACACCTGTTATTCTGACGAAGGCCGGTCCCATGGCCGCCTTTCCGTTTTTCGACGTGTGTCTGTCTTCTTTTTATTCATACTATTTACCGGCGTCCAATATATATATATATATATATATATATATATATATATATATATATATATATATATATATATATATATATATATATATATATATATATATATATATATATATATATAGGTGAGGTGCGCCGCTTGTGCTATCGAGGAGAACTTGGTCGTAATGTTTTCTATCTGGACCACGCCTACCACGAGATGCCGCCTTGGAGGGTCCTCGCCGCCGACGGCCTTCATCCAAGCTTTGAGGGCGTAGCGATGCTGGCGCTTCACTTCAGAGAGCTACTCACCACCAGAACAAACCGCTGGCACCCGCAGAACTTGCAGCCGGCCAGGAACGCTGCTCTCGTATGTGCCGGCTCTCTAGGGCCTGCTGCAAAGACGGTGTCCGCGAACTCTTCCTCGCCACAAAATTCCGTGCCACCTGCTCCGAGGCCTGTCACTGGCCCAACTTCACCGACGATGGCCTACAACCTCCGCAGTTATAGCGAAGCCGCACGACGACCCGCACGCTCGAACGCTGACTGCCAAAGAGTTCAGGTATGATTCATTGCCCCAAACCGCGATCACGCTCTTTTCAACAGATTAGGAAGATAATTGAGAAACGTGTAAAATACGACCTCCACTACACGACTCTGACGTCATACTCAACCTGTCATTCGGTACCAGAAGGCTTACCTCTCAAGCTTAATCCCGCAATGACAACATTAAATCGAGAAGAACAAGCACAGTGGGAGAAAGCACTTTATGATGCATCACTGCAGCTCATGCAGATTATTATTCAGCACAGCGAACGAAAATCTCGTGAACTTAAAGAGAAAAAACTGTCACTTAGACGTCAGTCTGATCTCAGCCAGGAGGACATTATTGATCTCGAGAAGTATGAAACTAAAAAAGCAGCAGTGACAAATCAGCGGAAGCGTCGCAAACTAGAGCGGGAAGGGGTAACTGAGACAATTACTACACATGAAGCTATACCGGCGATACCGATAACTATCAACCGGGATGTCTAAACGGCGCCTCCGAGTGTAAGTAATCTTTCTTCAGCACATCTATCTGTGACCGAAATCAGACTGCTTTGAAAGGGCCTAATATTCGGACGGCTAGTGGAAAATTTACTGAATTCCAATCATATCAGGATTTAGATAACTTTGCTAGAAATATGCGCCTACGGGAGTACTTCCATACCATGAACCGAGCCGAACAGTATTCCCCGGTTCTTCAGAAAAAACTTGGTCACCACCTGAACAGCTGGACAGACACCTAGACATGTATATATCGGCAGTACAAAAAGACATCATATTGGCTTGTTTAAAAACAAGGTGCTATAGAAACAATCTCTCCTAGGAAGAGCGTAAGTCACTGGAGCTCCTAAGCCGTCGAGCGGATTTGGTAATTAAGACTGTGAATAAGAATGGTGCGATAGTAATATTAGATAGAACTGATTACCTGAGAGAAGGCTATCGGCAACTGGAGGACAAGAACTTCTACGCGGAGCTCGATGATCCCACTAAATTATTCGAATCAGAAATAATCTGTGAACTAAATTCACTGCGTAAGAATGGAAAAATCACGGCTGATATTCTCAAGGCAACGCAACCGATTCAGCCTGCTCCAGGCCGGTTTTACTTGCTCCCTAAAATACACAAAGCCAACCACCCCGGTCATCCTATTGTTTCAAGCAACGGCACAGTAACAGAAAGAATGTCAAGCACGCTAGATTTCATAATTAAGGATATTGTTCAAACTATCCCCTCATACATTAAGGACACTAACCACTTCCTCCGTGAAATCAGCGGACTCGAGGTTCCCAACGATAGCATCCTTGTTACAATGAATGTAGTCTCACTTTACACGAACATCCCACAGTCAGATGGTATTAACGCAACAATCGCAGCTTTCAAGAAGGCCAGTGTGCCGGTGGGCTTAGATGAGGATACGCTGTCAACTTTGCTGTGGTTGGTACTCAGTCACAATAACTTTGAGTTCGATAATAAGCACTTTCTCTAGATAAACGGCACAGCTATGGGTACAAAGGTGGCTCCTAATTACGCGAATATTTTTATGGCATTTATTGAAGAACCATTTCTTGCAAGCAGAACACTGAAGCCTCTCGTTTACAAAAGATTCTTGGACGATATATTTATTATTTGGCACCACGGAGAGGAAAGTCTACTGTCATTCATAGGTGATTTTAATTCAACTCACTCATCAATCTTGTTCACGCACACCTACTCTAAGTCAACTATAAGCTTTCTCAATGTCACGGTTCAAATTAATAAGAAACGAATTTGCACGAACCTATACAAAAAGCCAACGGATCGCCATCAGTACCTACATTTTAAGAGTAGCCATCCGCATCACTGCAAGACAGCCATCCCATACTCGCAAGCACACCGATACCACAGAATTTGTTCGGACATGTTCGATTTCGAAGGTCATGCCAAGGATCTTAAAACGGCCCTTGTGGCAAAAGAGTACCCAGAGAAAATAATAATCGATGATGCTATAAGCCGGGCTCGTAGCTTAGGTAGGAATGAAATGTTGTCGGGCTCGAAACCACGCCATTAAAAAAAAAACAAACCAAACTAACCTTGTCATCACTTACTCATCCACACTACCGCACCTCAACAATACCCTTTCAAAACATTTTAACATTCTATAACATCGTGCACGTCTATCCTCAATTTTCACGGAGCCACCGCGAGTGGTCTACCGCCGCGGGAAGAACATAAGAGACATCCTAGTTAGAGCTAAGACGACCGAGTTTGAAAGCAGTGAATGGGTTTGTAAGCCATGCGGGCAACAGCATTGCCAAGTCTGCAAACATAACCCTACAACCTCTGTTGCCCAGGCCTCGTCCTCAGACTTCACATTCAAAATTAAGGACACGCTGAATTGTCACAGCCAGAACGTAATATATATGCTGCATTGCGATATCTGTGGCCAGCAGTATATTGTTCAGACTGGTACGGCATTCACACTACGGTTCAATAACCACAGAGCCCACGCGCGCAGTTTGCCAAATATGCCTTTTTCCAAGTATCTGAACTTACCAGGGCACTCATTCGAGAAAATACGAGTCACCCTCCTCCAGTCAGGCTTCCGCGGGACTCGTGAACGGGAACAAAGAGGGTCATACTTCATCCACAAATTCTAAACACTCACACACTGTATCAATGAAAGCATCGGCAACCTATGGTTCCTTAGCTCGTGCAGTGGTAAGATGGGACAGGAATTGAGTCTGACTTAGATTTCAATTTTTAATTTTTCAATCTTTTGAAACTGTAACTGTTATTTAAAAAATAGTATTATTATTATTATTAATATTCTTCCTCGTTATGCTAAACAGAGGTGCCCAATAGTAATCGGGAGAATGGAACAACCGTAAAAATGTTTCCATGTACTATTCGTATATGTACCTTTGTTGTGCGATTTTTATGTCATTATTATTTTATTAATATTTTATATATTTTATTTCAATTTTGTGTTACTTATTGTCTGCCTGCATTTCTTTGAGTTTGATTTGATTGATTGATTTGTGGGGTTTAACGTCCCAAAACCACCATTTGATTATGAGAGACGCCGTAGTGGAGGGCTCCGGAAATTTTGACCACCTGGGGTTCTTTAACGTGCACCCAAATCCGAGTACATGGGCCTACAACATTTCCGCCTCCATCGGAAATGCAGCCGCCGCCGCCGGGAATGAAACCCGCGACCTGCGGGTCAGCAGCCGAGTACCTTAGCCACTAGACCACCGTGGCCGGGCTTTCCTTGAGTTTTTGGACTTGTGCGCATATATCTCGCACAATATTACCCTTTCCATTATGTTTGTTATTATTGTACTGTTTTCAATGCTGGTCAAGTAAGGATCGGGGCAACTACATGATGGCAAGAACAAGACTGCCCCAGGGTTTATTGTCACGCTCTTATATTGGCGAAATGTGTGATAGCAGTGCTATCGTGATAAGGCAGGCAGCGCAGAGAACGCATGCCTGATACATCCTCTGAGGGGTAAGGAATGAGCTCAGGTTATTTGATTAAAGGCCGCATCGTAATGAAACCACTGCGGTGGCTTAGTGGTGCAACCCGATCTTCTTGGGACCAGTGTCAGCCTGGGAGGAGATTTCCCGTGGTGTGGTGTAGCTGGTACTGGAACACCACCGGCGAACGCCACCTGAGGGTGCGGTGTAGGCTGGCGTGGTGTAGCATCAACGGAGCTACGCAATGCAGGTGCCAATATTCAGCGGACCTAGTCTTGGAGGGACCACAATCATCATCACTCACGTCCGCTGTCCACGGTTCACGAGTCTGAAGGAGATGCCGTCTGCTACGTCTAAACACCCGACCATCTTCCGTTTCTACACCGTAGGACCTTGGAGGCGTTCTTCCCATCACAATCCCTTTCGGAGACCATGTTGAGTCCCTAAGCCGTACGATCGCCCCTCTACCCAAGGGTGATAAGGGCTTTCCGCCATCGCTCTAATGATGCTTTTTGACTGATATTGACTGTACGCCGCCAAAGTCTGGTACGCTCGATCTGAGACGCCTACCTTGAAGGACTTCTCCAGGTGATCGGCCGTCCACAAGCGGCGTGGAGCGGTAGGCCAACAAGCCTAACTAGAACTCTTTGCGCGAATCTTCACTTTTCTTGAGGAGGCGTTTCACGATCTGTACTCCTTTCTCAGCCAGACCATTTGACTGTGGGAAGTGTGGACTTGATGTGACATGAGCGAAGTCATACTTTCTTGCGAATTCTTAGAACTCATGACTTGCAAAGTGCGGCCCGTTGTCCGTGCATACCTCCAGAGGTACGCACGCCTACCTAGCAAACATAGCACCCAGTGCTGCAATTGTTGTTCTTGCAGTGGTGTCATGGAGCTTCTGGACTTCCGGGAAGCTTGAAAACGCGTCGAACGAGACGACGTACGAGCTTCCTCCAAACTATCAAATGACCACCCCGACACGGATACATGCGCATACTGGTACTAGGCGCATGAGAAATGGTTCTTTCGGTTGCTTGTAAAAAAACTTGCAACAAGTAGGACAGCTCTGAATCAGCAGTGTTATGTCATTGCTGAGCCCAGGCCAAAAAACCAGACGTCGTGCTCTTTCTTTGCATTTCTGCAATCCTAGGTGCCCGGCATGAATACGTCCAAGAATTTCAAGTCGCATGCTTTTTGGTATGACCACTTTCGTTCCTTTCAGCAATACGCCCTTCACGACAGAAAGCTCTGAGAAAAACGGCTTCAGTTCACCCTGCAGGTTCTCACCGCTTGACAAGCTGGAGATGACAGTGCTCAAGTAACCATCATTCTATTCGCAGTTTCTTGCTCCAGCTTCTGTCGTGTCGCATCTGTGACCAAATAGCCCAGAACTTGCACTGCGTGCACCTCCATGTCGCCCACGGCTCCAGGGCTGTCCTCGGAACTAGCTGGGCATGATCTTGACAGCATGTCGGCCAAAATGAGATGTTTGCCCGGTATCAACTGCAAACAGATATCACATTTCAGAAGCCTTAGAAAAAATCTCTGAAGGCGGGGAGGCATGTCACAGGTACCCTTCGCAGCAATAGATATGAGCGGTTTATGGTCAGTCTCAATCAAAACTTTGTGCCCGTACACGAAGAGGTGAAACTTGTCGCAGCCGAACGAAATGCTGAGCGTCTCCTTCTGAATCTACGCATAGTGCTGCTCAGCTTGCGTTAGAGCACGAGAAGCGTATGCCACTGAGCGCCACTCATCACCATCGTAGCATTGCAAGAGCGCTGCACCCATGCCGTCTTTTGATGAATCGCATGTTATTTTGGACTGTCTTTGGGGATCAAATATAGCGAGGACAGGTGTCGTGGTTAGAGCCTGTGTGATACATTTCCACTCTCTTCCGTGGTTTTCAGTCCACTCAAATGCTGAGTGCGCTTTGATAAGCGCCCCGAGAAGCGCAGTTCGCTCAGAAAGGCGCAGCACATACTTGGCGAAGTAGTTGAGCAGACTGAGCATGCACTGAACATCATTTTTGTTCTTTGGCTCTGGCATTTCAAGCAAGCTTTTCACAACTTCTGGGTCTGGCGAAATACCTTCACGTCCGATGATGTCGCCAAGAAATTGAATTTCAGTAACACAAAACCTGCATTTTCTAGCGTTGAACGTTAAACCCGCTTTTTCGGCTGCTTTCAAGACAGCAATTAGTCTGCGATCATGCTCCTGTTTGTTTGCTCCCCACACCAAAATATCATCTATGTACACGTGTACACCTGTAAGGCCCTCAAATACATGACTCATTGTTCTTTGAAAAATTTTAGGCGCTGAAGAAATGCCGAAGGGCAATCGAAGGTAGTGGTACCTGCCGAAAGGAGTTGAAAAAGTGCAGATTTTGGACGTCTCTTCGTCATGTGGGACCTGGTGAAAGCCGGAATATGCGTCCAAGCAGCTAAATATTGTGGCGCCGGCCGATTCCCCTTCCATATGTTCACGCCTTGGGAGCTGGAAGTGCTCTCTTTTTATGTGCTCGTTGATTTTTCTGGGATCCATACAAATTCTAATTCTGCCGTCTTTTTTTTGACAGTAACCAAAGGACTTACCCAGTCCGTGGGATTGTTCTCTTTTACGATGACGCCATCGCGCTCCAGCCTTCGTAGTTTATCTGGAAGAGGGCTGCGCAGGGACAGGGGAATACGCCGCGCTGGTTGAACGACAGGAACCGCTGTTGGTAGCAGGATCATGCTGTATGGTTGCTTCAAGCAGCCTAGTCCCTGGAAGAGGTGCTGGAAATCCGTCACGGCCTCGTAGTCTATTGAGGCGCTTACGGTAGCTACGGTGCGTTGAAAAAGGCCTAAGGCTTCACTCGCGTCCAGTCCTAGTATTGCCTGATTGCCATGCTTGTAGACAAAGAACTGCAGTGTGCTGCAAGCATTTCCTACTTTTATTTTCTGCGACGTCGCTCTATAGTGTGTTATGACGCCTCCGTTGTAGGCCCGTAGCACTGAGGTAGCAGCATTCAAGGGTCTCGCAGCACGTATTTTCGGCACGCCGAAAATGGTATCAGGCTGGCCTGTGACCCTGTGTCAACCTTGAAGGAGACTTTCTTGCCCGCGATCTCAGCTTCCACTATCCAGTCTCTGGCTTTTTTATTGCCAACGCCCACTTCCAGGATGTCGAAGTCATCATCGCAGTGGTTTTTTCTGACCTCAGCAATTTCGCACATCCATTGACAACACACGGCAAAATCATTGGGCAGGTGGCATATGTTGCATTTCTTGCCGTACGCAGGACACTGCCTCGGTTTGTTTCGCCGATCGCACTTTGTGCAGCGGTACTGCTTGTTGCCATCTTGGGCGCTTCTGCTTCTCGGTGGTGGTGCACGCCTAGCAATAGAGTCAATGTGGCTGTCCGTTGCCCTCCAAACTTTGTTTCTTTGTGCCACAGATTCCGCAACCTTGCGAAATTCTTCTGCTTTCCCTAACGACAGCTTTGCTTCGCGAAGCGATTTTTCGCGCAACTTTGAGTAATTTGTGCCGAACACTATTTGATCGCGGATCATTGAATCTTCTGTTCTTCGAAATCGCACTGCGCAGGTTGCTTTTTTCAGGTCTCGAACGAATTTTTCGAACGGTTTCCCTTCTGCCTGCTTCCTTTAGCGAAACCGATACCGCTCATGCACTTCATTGCTTACCTCAGAGCAATACGCTTCGAGCTTTTCAACGACTGTCTTGTAGTCTTCCTGGTCTTCCTGTGTTTCAAACTTGAACGTGTTGAAGACGTCAAAAGCTTCATCACCACGACACTAAGAAGGAGCGCCGTTTTTGCGGCTTCACTTTGGGGTTGGTCCTTCGCCGCGGTCGCCTCAAGGAACAGGTCGAACTTTTGTTTGAAGCGTTTCCATTGCTTGGAGAGGTTGCCGGTCAGCTGCAGGCGTGGTGGTGCCTTGAGTACTTCCATCGATGGGGTTCCCCCGAGACCGAGACGAAGCTTTGACCCGACGTGACCACTTCTGACACCATGTATTGTTTTCAATGCTGGTCAAGTAAGAATCGGGGCAACTACATGATGCCAAGAACAAGACTACCCCCAGAGTTTATTGTCATGCTCTTATACTGGCAAAAGGTGTGATTGCAGTACTTTCGTGATAAGGCAGGCAGCGCAGAGAGCGCATGCCTGATACAATTATTTGTTTCATTTTCACTTTTCTTTTTTTATATTTTCTTTGCCATTCTGTTTACCTTTTGTTTGCCTTATTATCCGTAAGTGGGAGAGCCCAACCAGCACCAGGAGAATTCAACCACAGGCGCTTCGGGGAGTGGTACAAAAGGGTTGTAGACACGCATGCAGTCATATTGACAACGTGTGCCTTCCCCCCGAGATGTCGGCTTTACTTTCCAAGCCGTTTTTTGTGCTTTCACCATCTTTACCCCGAAATCTGCACCCCCCCCTGCAACCACATATGGAATGTGTCAGTGTAGTTTCAGTGAAAACGAAACACGTGTTTCACCTTTCCTTTCTCTAACTGACCACAGAAGGGGTTGAATCAGGCACTCACCCTGCCGGAGTCCCTCGTCTTGCTACAGGTAATTGCCTGTTATCCAAGCTCACCCACAATGTCCCTCTGTGACCTTCAAAGACGCGTCGCGCAAGCCACCCTATCCCGTTCTTTCTTTCTCCTCCTACCCACTGTTTCTTTTTATTTCCTTTTTCTTTTTTACTTTATCTTTCTTTTTCGGTTCTTTTTGGTTTGCTGCAGCGAATGAGACGAAGAAGAAACTGTTTGGCACAGCATATGCCACCACTGTAAAACACCACGAATTCGCCGCTCTCTCCCGTTTTCTTGCACCACCATATCGATGCGGCATATTCGCATAGCGTCGCACTTGTTCGCAAACCCTGACGAAGACCGGTCCACCGGTCGAAACCGTTGGTAATAAAATTAAGGCAACCGCTAAGTTGTGGTTCTTTTCTTCCCAAGTGCGTTTGGCCCATGGGAAAATTGGAAAAAACTTCTTCAATATGTATATATATATATATATATATATATATATATATATATATATATATATATATATATATATATATATATATATATATATATATATATATAGGGCCTGTGCGCACTCGACTGCCCTACGCCCTACATTGTGCGATGTGTAAACATAATAAAAACGTGGTTGTCACTTGACCTGGTCGTGTATATGTACACACACACACACACACACACACACACACACACACACACACACACACACACACACACACACACACACACATATATATATATCTGTGTGTGTGTGTATACATATACACGACCAGGTCAAGTGACCACAATTTATTATTTTTACACATGGCAAAACCACCGCCAATGTAGGGCAGTCAAGTGCAGCTAATGTGCCTTCTTTTGAGCGAGCACAGGCGCTTATTTGTCTACATTACATAATAGAACAAATAAACAGTAATGAATG
Organism: Rhipicephalus annulatus; assembly: GCA_013436015.1. Taxonomy (NCBI): domain Eukaryota; kingdom Metazoa; phylum Arthropoda; class Arachnida; order Ixodida; family Ixodidae; genus Rhipicephalus; species Rhipicephalus annulatus. The sequence goes on along the minus strand of WOVY01006426.1, from coordinate 121,098 downwards.
ACAGAACCGCATGACGGAGACGGCTAGAAAGCAAGCGCGTTGGCGTGCTATCGGGATTTTCCAGTGCCCGTGGAGAGGCTAACATGAAAAGACCAAACGGATGGTTTTATTGTTTATAGACACAGAAAACAAAAGTTGGGCGCACGAGCTGGAGGCATTGTCAAGTTGTTTCATTATGCGAAATGGTAAAGAAGAAAATAAAAATAAAAATGCTAGGATCAGCTCCAAATTGAGAATAAATAAAATATTTTCATACATCTTGCTCTGATTATGTGTTCACTGTTGAATTAGTTGCATTATCATAAAAACGCTGGGACGGAAAGCGACGAAAAGACTCCAAAGCACAGGAACGCAAGCGGTTGATTGTGTTCACATTTTGCCGTATTACATTGCTCTTTTCGTCTCACAGTTTTCATATTATTCACTTCATAACTGCTCGCTCAATTGCCAGCATTTAAATTACAGTCACTGAAGTTTCAAAGAGGCTCAAGTCTAATGTTATGAGATCGCACACATGCTAAGTATATTTCGTGGCTCTTGCATTTGATAGTGCATTGTATCAATACTACGAACGTGTTTGGAGGAAGTGAGAATTCTATCTTAGTATGTGTTAAAAGAATAGTGGCACCTGCAGTTGCTGAGGTTAAATACTCTAAATGAAGTTATTAAACTTGAAGCAACGTTTTCTGAAGCGACATACTCACAGTTACTATAAATATATTTATATGCATTAAAAGTGTATCTCTTCCTGATCTATTAGTTGTGAACCAATGTAATGCAATTAAGTAGAAAGAAAATTGTGTTAAAAAGAACTTGCTGTGGGCAGGAATCGAACATACGACCTTCGAATTGTGATGGTCGTAGGTTCGATTCCTGCTCACGGCAAGTTATTTTTCACCCACTTTCCTTTCTCTTTCTCTCTCTCTCTCTCTCTCTCTCTCTCTCTATATATATATATATATATATATATATATATATATATCCACAAGTACACGCAGTTCAGTCACGCTTCACCACCGCCCCATTACCAATATCCATGCAATGCCCCTTTCCATTTTTAGGTGGTGCATTTCTCGTCCGACTACACTAAACTTGAACTAGTCTTAAGACTTCATGCTGTCAAAAAGGTGAAATTTACAGTGCGAATTTGTACAGAGACTCGTAATATGCAGCTTGGCCAACTGTAAACGTTCGGCGCAAGGCTAGCACCCAGATTTTTTTTTGAGGGGAGGGGTGCAGCAGAATGAGAAACTTTGGCAATTGGTGGTCGCTGGGAATGCGTGTATATATTTTAGTATACCCTAAAAAGTTAAATTACTAAAAGATTTTGTGGTGTAGGGGGGTTCAGATTCCCTTCCTCTCCCTTCTCTACTTACGGCCTTCTGGTTCTGCGTGCGTCACATCTTTCTGAGCACAGCTAACTTCCAATAAATCGGCTCAGTTATTCTGAGTATTGCAGACGCCTAACCAAAGAAGAAAGAGTTAAGACAGGAAAAATCAGTATAATACAAGCCCTTTCTGAATTGTTTTTGATCTCTCACAAGGGCTTTTATGGAGCTCAAATTCAGTAGATTGGCGTGTCATACTTCGAGGGCTATCGCATCGTGTGCGAGGAATGAATGATTGGCAAGTACGAAGAAATCTGCATCAAGAAAGCGCGATGAAGGAGCTGTAACGCATAGCAGGTCTTGCACGTGGCGCGCGGCTCTCTCAGTACTATTCGACTGCAGCGCCGCCGCTCCGAGCAACGCGGAAGGGACCAGGCGGCGAGGCGTGGTCACGCCACTCAATACTTCTTGTAAACTCTAGCACAAAACACCTACCGGTTTAGAGAACGGAAACTGTACCTTTGGGCTGTTGTATCAAAATAACATGCAAATACGTAGCGGTGGCGTACTGAACTGCAATACCGCGAGGCCAGATGGTGCTTGTAGTAATATCATCATCAATAAACAAGCGCATGTTTTTTGTTGCAGGTGGGGGGAGGGGGAAGGGGGTCTGCGGCTGGTTCGCGCTGCTCGCTTCCTCAGCTTTTTTTTTTCGTTGCTAAATCGCGTTCCGCTTCTGTAATATTCGCCAGGTGACCTATCTGGCCTCGACTGGCAAAAAAAACGTCAATAAAGTAAGGTTTGCATCGTTTATTGCGAGTGTCCAAGCCGGTACAATCAATGTATATGGTCGTGTCCGAAAAAAAACAAGTCACTCATACACATCGAAAGCTTTCAACCCACGTGTAAAGACTCTTGAAAACTAACAAGCATATCCATATAACTGAACATCGAGATTGTTGAATGAACATCGTTCTCATTGTGTGGCAGCGCTCGAGTTTAATAGCGTGGCTTCAGGACAGGGGTACGATTTTGCCGTCAGATGCGGCGCTTGCCCTGTAGTGTTGATATTGAAGTGAAGTGAATGCATGATGTGGAATCGGGAAGGGAACTTGCACATCGCCATTAGATAGCTCGCGCAGTGAGAAGAATGTAGTTTTGCTGAATTTGTTAAATAAGCAATTGCTGATGCGTGCAGTTCTGAATTTTTCTCGCTCTGCAATGATACATTGAGTACTTCACGATTGTGCAATCTCGCGTCGTGTCGACAGGGTAGGCACTAGTTTTTTTCTCAGTCGCGAGCCCATATCATAGATAATATGTGTTGAGGTGATGGGCCTAAAAATATTTCAGGCTTGATACATTTATTGTTAGAGTTAATTTACACAGTTACTACAGCTAGAATTTCTCGTCGCAAGTAATGAGTGGTCTGCTGAGTATGAAACGAACATGTATGCTAAAGGAAGACTTATGAGGTGTGTGCCTACAGATCGAAAAGACCAAATTCAAAGAAAATAACCTTTAGGCATGCATTGTACAATTTTGTTGTTTTACATCTTTGAGGGTGCTCTTACAGTACACTAGCTGCTCAGCCCTGAGCGCAATCTCTTTTTTCATAGACATAACAATAGAACTGGAGTACTCTCTTGCAAGCAAGCACTCCCGAAATCAGTTGGTGGTACATGATGTGAATCTGTCCGAATACTGGATAAATAAAGGTCCCATGTATTACACATTTGTTATTGTTTTCTCCCTGATACTTTTTGAGGTTAGGACTTGAAATACGTGTTATCGTGCAGTGTGTCAGTGAATAAGTCAACATCATGTGTGTTTCAACTACCAGTGCAATTTCCTAGATTTTTTTATAATTGTAGTGTACATATATTCACTTTGTAGTGATAGCCAATATAGTTATGACAACTTAAGTTAAACAGAAGCAGGTGCGCTCAAAGAAATCTGGGATGTTTCTCTGCTACATGAAAAAAAAAACAGTACGATATGCAATGAACACAATCTTGCTCTTCACGACAGCATTCACCTCTTTGAGGAAGCTGTTCTGCAAGTGCTCATAACTTATATGATTTATTATTTTAGGAGCCCATTGAACATATGTGCAAAGCTAAAGGAATTGAGTGTAGCCTTATGAGCTTTGGCGCATCTTTTTGTAAACTTGTATGAGCTAAACAAAATTAAGACAAAACAGTTCTGGGTGTTGTTCGTAAGCTGTCACAAAGCACAACTAAATGTCGGAAAACCTGTTAATGCCCCTCACTGCTGGGGTGTTCATTTTGTAATTAATAATTGCTGACTATTCACTTGCCAACTATGAAGTGATCGTGAGTCATACAGTAGTGGGCAAATTTAGATTGATTCTGGCTTCCAGGGGTTCAGACAAATGACACTGTAGCCTCACAGGAGACAAGACTGCTTGTCAAAACATTTGCTCTGACACCTTATGTTAACATAGTTTTCATATTTTCGAGCTCCCATCTTTTGAGGGTCAGTTTAGTTCACCTGTACCAATCGAAACTGGTTCACAGCTGTGCACGAGAAGTTCAGAAATTGTGCAGCACGAGTTCAGCAGTGCGGCATCACAAGTGAATGACAAGGTGCCAACAAGGTGGAATCCTTATTTTGTTCGCTTAACCTAATGAGGTGTAAACATCGTGGCAAAACACACCGCATTTGCAGAGGTGGGTACAGTACCTACGTCTAATGCTATGTTGTTTGTTAAGCTGTGCATGCGGCTGCACCAAACCAGCGCTGTCAGAGCAGAAGGTATAGAAAAGTCATGAACTAGTTTTGGTGTTGTAGCTCTCCTGCGCTTTCTGAAATGAATGGCACGTTTTAGAAGATGCCATTGCTGCGCCATTGAAACGAATGGCGAGGTGCAGCACTTTGTAAAATGAATCATGTGGTGCAGGCGAATCGAACGAACCCTTAAGCACACAAGCATCTTAGCGTTTCACCCCCATCAAAATATGGCCACTGTGACTGGGATCAAACAGTGTGTTGTTATCTGAGCAGTGCCAAACAATCTAACTTTTACTGTTACACTTTGAACATTATTAAAATGTAGACTCCATGCCATGGTAGACAGCCAATGCTTGTGGCGAATCTAAAGCACCCTTCCACGATATGCATGGTAAAGCATTCACAAATACAGCATTGTGTGTGAGGTTCAAGATGAACTGTTGTAGAGGACATTCCGATGCTTCAACGTGCTTGCAGAGTGGATATTTGGGGGTAGTCATCCTGTAGTTGCATGGCAGTCTGGAAAAACAAGTAACATCACCAGATATTAATGTACGTATTCAATGCATAATCAATGCATGAAAATTTTCCAATGTAAGCAAATAAACTCAGTTAACTAGTAAACAACAGTATTTGTTACACATATGTAATGGTACCTCATAACACGTGTATCACTCAGGGCTGCTTCTTCACAAGGCATGTCATGTAGCAGGTTCCTTGCCCATTGTACACAGCTGCTTCCATGTCAGGTGGGCACAGAGGCTGTGGCAGAAAAAGAAGTATTTCTCATTTATGTGACGCTTTCTTTTTTACACTATAGTAAAACCAGACCCATAATTATGTCATGTTTTTCAAACGCGACTGCGGTAAACTATTAACAAGTAGGTTTTTTTCACTAATATATGGGCTAGCTACGAAGACACATACGAAGCGACAATGATTTATTTGCCTTCTTTATTCACAGCGGCCTGGTTGGTGTTACCTGGTCATAAGAATTTCAGAATTACCTATTGAGTCAGCGACTCGTTCCCACATGAAGCCACGCCGCAAGTAACGCACGTTTTCCGGTTACAGATTGAGACGGTAAACAATTTTAAATTTGAATATTACAATGCGCTGCCACCGTTTGACGCCTACGCAGTCATTGGCGAAAACACCATATATGTTTAAATGAACCAACTAGCCCCTCAAACAACCGTCCTTAAAAAGCTGAAGTGCTTTCTACTCACCGGCCCGGGATGGCAACGGGTGTTCATCTGATGAAAGCTTCAATAGTCGCTTCGTTCCCCGGAAGTCACTTTATTTCCTTCGCGAAAGCATTTGAACGAGTCAAAATAAACAGAACGAAAAAGAGTGCGTTGGTCGACAGAGGCTCGAAATATTTAAAGCGAAACGAAACAGTCCGAGACACATCCGAACGCACCGCGAGCCGTTACCTGCCGTCTCAACCGTTGGCCGCCGCAAACTTTGAAATGAGGATAATGATGTCAATAGGCGGCTGCTGACCTCGAGTCAGCTGGAGCAAAAACTATTACAAAAATTGATGACACAGCACATGTTTGAGAAAAACTACTTGCTAGAAAAACAAGTTGCTTTTTATGTGTAGCGGTACAAAAAATGTACTATTTGGTCATTTTAAAATTAAAACATGGCCCCGACGAGGGCACTCCTACAGAAAAGTGCAATAGCGCGAGTGGCGAGAAAGGTTAGTAGATCCACTCCGGGTGTTTAAAGCAGAAACGTGCCACGGTTGATTTTTTTCGCCCCCTACAGGTGATCACTTGAACTTGAGAATTTCCGGAGCCTGACTCTAGCAGAGTGGCGCGGAGCTGACAATCCTGCCAGCCCATGATACGGCGGCGCCACCTTGAGAACCGGTATTTTGTCCACGTGCGCCGCTTCACGTGTTGCATGGTGAAGGAGGGTGCCTGAACACACTATCCCATATTCTAGAAGCATGTTATTCTACTACACTATAGTTCCAGAAACGTTGGTGAAAATAGCAAAAACCTTATTTTCACCCAACTTGGCTTTGATCCGTATGAAGCTATGGCTTTTGGAGAATGGTGGGTCAGGCCAAAGCCTCCTACACAGTAAAAATTTTAGCACCCAGAAGGGTGTAAAAAGGGTGCTTTTACGAGAAAGCACCCTTTGCAACACCCTTTAACACCCATAAATGGTCGATTGAAAAAAAAGCACCCTTTTGTTTGGGTGCTTGCCTCGATAGCACCCTAAAATAGGCTCTAAGGGTGCTTTTGTGCCTGAGAAGGGTGTAGGTGCCGATTCATCGGATGGAATATGCAGCATAAGAAGAACACATAATTATAATATTTGGGATTTTACGTCTCAAAAACCTCGATATGATTATGAGGGTCGTCGTAGTGGAAAGCTGCAGATTTTCACCATTTGGTGTTCTTTAATGAGCGCTCATATCGCACAGTGCAAAGGCTTCCACATTTTCGCCTCCGCCTTAATTCGACTGCCACGGCCGGCATCGAACCCGCGACCTTCGGATTGGCGGCTGAGCAGCGCAGCTACTGCACGAATATGTGGACCTTGCGTTAAATGACGGCCTAATTGACTTAGAATGTGTGAAGGTGCTCTCCGAATACAGCAGAATGTCAGCAGAAGCAAAGCGCGTTTCATCTATAATGGCAATTAACTGCAATCCATGTTACGAAAGCTTTCCTTAGCGTTGGTTATAAGCTACATGTTTGCTGTGGATTATATACAGGAACATAATGTTCGCCCGAGTATGGGTGTGTGTGCGTGAGCCTGCGCATGTGTTCGCGTGTAAGCGCGATTGTGTGTACACCCGTGCATGTGTGCGTGCGCGTGTATGTGCGAGTCCGTGCTTGTGTTAGCGTGCCTGTGCACATGTGTACGCCCATGCATGCGTGCGTTTACGGTCGCGTGTGTGTGTTGCCGTATGTGTGTATACGTGTATGTGTGTGCGCCTGTGAATAAGTATGCGTGTGTATCAGCCCGTGCGCCCTCAAATTTCGTGTGTGTGTGCGGGGGGGGGGGGGGGCGCTGCTTCATAGTGTTTAAGGTCCCACACCTGTTCAGACTGGGAGTCTATATGGGAGGTGACTTAAGAAATGGCGGTGGTCAACGCACTGTACACGGACTATTCAGTACATGGAAAACAGCTGCACACTTTCGTACCAAATTATTGCTTACGAACTTGCTGTGGTAGCTGATTAGGTCCGCTGAGGCGCTTCTACGCTCGAAAACGTGGGTTATGACCAATTCACACGGAAAGCCGTCACTGCACTTATGCACAACCATCGTTTATATTAACAACGTTTAACAAGAACGTGCCCTGCCTTTGCTACAGGTGCTTAGCTAGCTCATTGGGCAACCATATGGAATTATGTGCTGATCATGTGGTCAGCAAAAAGTTTGTTATAACAACCTCGGCACGTTTCATGGTGCGTGACAAGCCTTGTAATAAACATCCGCGACTGTGGATTAATTTGTTCCAGCTTCGACTACGCATTCAGTGTTTGCGGCACCATACGCGGAATAGCCAGACACAGACAATGCGAAAAGAAATTCCTCTGGAAAAAGGTGTGGCGATGCTCTCCCGCTAATGCCACCGAGGACGAAATAATTATTGTTTCTGGCCATTCCATTGTGCACTTCGTTTTCCGCAAGATTTGCTTCACTATTTTTCGCCCACTGCAATCGCATTCCGTCAAAATACTCAAAGAACCCGAGGCTGGTAAAGAATCTGCGTCGCTGTGCGACTGGCTGGGAGGAGAGTTGCCGTTTACAAGGAGTCATTCCGCGCCGAACGACCGTCCGCCGTATGCGCCATAGCGTTTGCCTTTCGGCGCCGCCTTGGCGGGTTTTCGCTCCTCCCCCCCCCACCGCTCACGCTCACCCCGGCCAGCGTTGCTCCCACAACGGCGGCGTAGATAAGCGAAGAGTTGCATCACCGAACACCTGCGTGGACAACTGCGGAGGAGGAAGGAGGAGGCACTGGCGCCGCCACGCCGCCGCCAGTGCCTCCTCCTTCTCTCTCTCAACGTTGCTCCCTCTGTCTCATCGTCTTTCAAATGCGTTGCGTTGGTCTGGGGTCTTGGTGGCTGTGTGTATTCTAGCGAACAGGCGCATATTCAATGGTGGTCACGCATGACACCGTGTTCGAAGTGACGCTCGAATTAAGGAATATTCATGCAGTGGCGGACACGGACAACGTGGGCCTATTAACGGTGAGTGTACTGTTTTCGTAGGTAGTAATCATACAGCGCTAGCTGGGCGCCTGCAGCAGCTCTGCCGAAGTAGGCTGCCAGCCATTTACAACAGCATGCGTTCGCGGGCCTGTTGCAGATGCCCGATTAAACGTGTGACTTAACGAGTTCACACTGCTATGCGCGATGTTGTGTAAGTGCCTGCATCACTCATACAGTGAGTGATGTGATCACTTAACAAGGGCGGGATTAGTTGCTGATCGCACATTGTCTCTACACTGAACAAAGTGATTGATATTGTTTTAAGATGTGCTTTGGGCTACATCGTAATAACAATTCTATTATTACTCAAATGTGCAACGTGCTTCTGTAGGTGTAAGCGTAAAAAAAGAAAGAAAAAGCAAAAATTATGTACAGAGGCGCACTGTACGAAATGGCTTTTTTTTTGCTTAAAGACGTTTAGTTGGAGGTGCTGATATGCCGCGATGCTCCCAGCACGTGCGCCTCGGTCTTTTAAGCTATTTAGGACAAGTGCCACCAGCAACAGGGAAAGATCTAGCAGACTTGCAAAAACGCGTTGTTGTGGCCATCGCCGTGTGTTGTTTTCCCTCGTTTCTGTTTGCTGTTTTCGTGCTTCGCTTTCATCTGCGATAATGTTCGGCGTTATAACAGAATCGAGAGAGTATACGTGACTGTTGGAGCTTTGTGCGGTTGCTCTAGCATAAGCCATGGCTGCTGCAACGTAGTCGGCGTCCGCGCGCGTTGCCGCGTTCGAGCGCTCTTACTTGCGTGATTGTGTTTAACTGAGTATTTAGGCACGGGTTACGTTTGTAAATCCCGTAGTCAATAATCGCTAACAGCGTGCCCCTGATTGCCATCAGAGGATGGGCTTGGTTGTCGAAATATGCCAGACGCTCTTTCTGAAAGCAAGCTTTGAAATTTTTTTTTTAAAGAAGTGCTTTAATACGTGCAAGGCAGTGCCTATTGCAGGCCCGCAACTCTTTAAAAACTGGACGAGCTATCACATCTTTTATCAAATTACAATTAATTAAGAAGATTGAATTATAGATGACGAATTTCTGTGCTAGATTAGGTGCACAAAACACATGTTCGCAGCCCTACGTCTAGAAAGCAGGCAAATAGGAAGCACAGCGTCAAATTTGGATTAGATTCCATTGACGGAGCGTCTTGTGAGGGTAGAAAGAACGAGAAAATTGTTCATTTTTGAAGCCCTTATAGACGCAGTCAGAATTGCACTGATTGGTGACTTGTAATAATTCCTCAGATTGTTAGAGGCGTGATTAAAGTCAGTAAATCTCTTACTTTTTTTTTGCAGACCTCTTCGCTAGTGCCACGCCCAAGATCATTTGTTCTCATGTAAAAGAGAAAGCAGAGATGTCTTCACTGTTTGTACATGAAGAGGTGAGTTTCTTGTGCATTTTGATTAATGTTACATGTTCTGAGCGTTGTACTTTAGGAATTGTTTTTCACACTGGCTCACTACCCTATAAGGAATTTGATTCTTAGGTGAGTTCAGGCTTTCGTAAGTGCCATTTTCGAGCTGTAGTCTTACACTTCACCTCATTTCGGGAATTTGCTGTATGCTGGAAAACTCTTATCTTTATCATACGAAATTATTAGAATGTATGGGTTGTATGCTTCGAGTTCAGTGTAATGTCAATTACACGCCATTTCGAAGGATATACACTACACATTCTTTATATATGGTGCTGCCAGAACAGCACGAACATCCTTTTAAGAGAAGTCATATTTGCTCTTATTACAGGATGAGAGGGTTCCGCTGACGTCCTGCGTAGTCTACCCCCCGGCCCCAGTCTAGAGCAAGCCTACTTCCTGAACCTCCACATGGATAACCGAAACATCTTTCGTGTCAGTAATGACGAAGAAGGAGTGACAGCACTGATGAGTTGATTTCTTTTTTATTTTCAACATTGTCTACGACCGCAAGGCCTTTAACAACCACCGTGATTGAGCGGATTTTTCTCGGCGTGAGTTTGGAGTTTATCAAAGAAGTTGTTCAGGCAGTACGACGCTGAAAATTTTAGTGTCACAATGCCTGAACAACTTTTTCTAGTGTGGTCATGGTAGATGAACAAACATTGTTATTTGTGTAAGTTATTTTGCTTAAATATAACTGGACCATTCCATGCCAAACGTCCCAGCCACTTTGGCGACCATCTGAATTGTATTTGAAAAAAAAAGTGCTGACTTACTGCGTTGAAAACAGTGAACTGCTAGAATATTTCAGCGAGAAAAAAAGTTTTGTTCATGTGGCTGGCTTATAACTTCCTGGCATAATGCCGTCTGTGTGCTGTTTGTGGAAAATTTTGTTTTAAAACTACCGCTTATTTTTATAAAGCAAATTCGGTCTACCTGTTAAGTAAATGTGCTTCTGTAAGGTATTTGAAGCTCAATAGTAATAGTGCAATTTTTTAGCCACATTCGCTTCCAAGAATAAAGCCAAAATGTGTTATGTTTGCATTTTTTATTGCAATATTGCACTTTGTATGAATATCTGAGCAGTGAATATTTACTCCACAGAAGGTATATTTTGAGGAAAAAAATATCTTTAGACCTCTCAAGCTGCTGAAATATACGAGAAAATATCACGAATTTCACAAAATTGTGATTTTTGTCCGTATTGAGATGCAATTTGCTCCATATTGTGACACAATGAAAACTCATTATTATACCTAAATTGTAAGAAAATGAAATTCTTTCTGTAATAAAAATCTTATCGCAAAAAGGACAGGAAAGAGCGCTGTCAACTGAATTTTATTGAAGGTGATACGAGCGTTTTTATACTGAGCACAAGACCAGGGCTCATCTGCAACAACACATGTGTGACCATGACAAAATAAGTTTAACCGAGAAAAGAATACTCTTCTTCGGAAAAGATAAGTGAAGGTGTACTGATGCATTGATCCTTGGCCTTCCTGATAAAGAGTTCTAAAATCTCTCATTTTTCTGCTTGATTTTTTTTCAAAAACCGTGTTTTATGAAACCTAGGACTACACTTACATTCTTACGGTGTCCGGCCATGAGACTACTATAGCTCTTCTTAACATTCAAAGCATGCCGTCTTGCTTGATCATTGAAGCATTGCCCAGTTTGTCCTGTTTACTTTTCCACATGTTAGCGGTATCTTATACACATTAGATTGGCATTCAGTAAACCTATTCTAGTGACGAATGGTGCAAGATTGACTATTCCTGTTGCTGTAAGTACATGCACTTTTGAAAGCTTGCAAGGGGTGGAAAACAACAATGTCATATCTGCTGGCTCTTTTCCTAAAATTGTGAGACACCTTATGTACGTAGTACCGTGTGACATGCAAAGGTGATTGGTCATTCTCTTTTTCTTTTGGTCCTGCTTCCTTTAACTTTACTTTCTGCAGGAGGGTTTCACAAACAAGTGTGATGATGCTGTTGGGGTATTGGCTGGTGCTATCAGCCCAGGAGTGCTAAGAATGTTCTGCCTTTTGATAGTGGGCATTCAAAATTAGTAGAAAGAGGAATTGATACCTCATGTACTCAGGCCACCCTTCAGAAGTCATGTTAGCACAAGGGTGAGGTCAGGTTTAAAAACCAGATTAAAAGACTAAAAGATGCTGGGTATCCCAACAGAATCATCACACCCGTTTGCAAAACCCTCCTGCAGAAAGTAAAGTTAGACAGGACCAACAAAAAACAATGACCAAAACCTTTGCATGTTATACCACATCATGTGTCTCACAATTAAAAAAATAGCCAGCACATATGATATTAGCGTGTTGTTTTCCACCCCTTGCAAGCTTTCAAAAGTGTGTGTACTAAACAGCAACAGGAATAGTCAATCTTGCCCCATTCGTCACGAGAATAGGTTTACTTAATGCCAATTTAATGTTTGTAGAAGTATTTTTTATCAGGTAAACCAATGATCAGTGCATCACTACACGTTCACTTATCCTTTCCGAGAGGGAGTATTCTTTTCACGGTTAAAGATTATTTTGTAGTGCTCACACGTGTCGTCGCGCATGAACACGGTTCTTGTACTCCGTATAAAAGCGCTCGTAGCACATTCATTAAATTCAGTTGACAGTCGGTGCTCTTTCCTGTCCTCTCTGTCTCTTCCGAAAGTTGTCGCGCTGTGACTAGCACACAACCACGATGAACCAACTCTCCCAAATTAAGCTCTTGTTACGTAACACGTAGACCGAGTTTCGTATGAAAAGAAGGAGCGGTGCTTTTAAAATAAAATTTTTCACATACAACACCTAGACGGCATTCCAGAAAGTTCAGAAGGCAGCCACGTGACCAAATATTTTTCCTCTCCTAAATATTCCAGAAATTCACTATTTTCAATGCAGCACGAGTTTTTCGAATACATTTGAGATGGTTGCCAAAATGGCTGGGACATTTGGCATAAAGTGACCCAGCTGTGTCATTAGCCTTAATTATGCATTACCTGTTTTGTTTTTTGTGTGTTTTGACTCAGTTTTGTGTTCGTTTTTAGCTTATTGTGTTTCTGATCATTGTATTGGTTTCTTAAGTATTCGCTAAAGTTATATGTGCAAAAACCCGTATATGTTTGCATGTACATCATTTCTCATAACCAATTGTTATACATCCAGCAATACAAAGCTTAATCCACTGTGATTATATACATTTGAAAACACTATCCATATATATTTTTGTGTGCATCACTTCTTGGGAACGATTGTGTACATGAAGGCATATATAGTGAAATCATGGTGATTGTATATATTTGAAAGAATCATAAGTATATATATGCTTGTATTTCATTCCTATTAACCGATTGTGTACATGAAGGAGTATTAAACTGGAAACCACTGCGATTGTAGATACTTGAAAGAATTATAGGGATATATTAGCGTATATTTCATTTGTAGTCTCTATGTACTTGAAGCAGTATACTAAACTGAAACCAGTGTAATTGTATGTTGCAAAGAATTGTCAATGAAGTGAAACTGAATAAATATAATAAACATTTGAGGTGTTGCATGTGTAGTGTACGTATACGTGAACGTATATCTGGTGAAAAAGTTGTGTGGCAGAAGAAAAGTTTGTTTTATTTGCCTATTAAATAAACGCAATATGCAAGGGCAGCAAGGCTTCATTTTCTGTAACGCGCATTATGCATATACTGTGAAGTATATATAGATCCAGCACAAGTTCATACACAATGGCACGCGTTTATATTTTTGCCCAGACGCAATGAATGGAGCTCGACAGGTGGCGCACCATTGATAATGAGGACCACTTTCTTCAAGTAGTGTGTAATCAGTGCATGCTGATATCTATTAGTGCAGTCTAAAAGAATACTGGCACCCCTGCCATGGGCACTCAACACCCTTGTGCACCCTTCTCGCACCCTCCTCAGAGGGTGCTAAAAAAGTGATGGACATCGAAGGCACCCTTCCTTAAGGGTGTTTTTTAACACCCTACAGTTTTTTTACATGTACACCCTATTCTAAGGGTGCATGAAAAAGCACCCTTTTTGGAAGGTGCTGAATTAACACCCTTAGGGTGTCGTCCACGGGACAAGCTCATTTACACCCTTCTGGGTGTAAAAATTTTTACTGTGTAGATTTCCCTTCCCTGCCGGATGAGCGTGATACGCCCGTCATCTATGGCAACGCTACCTACGCAGGGGTTAGGGTTTTTGTACTTCAACATGCAGCGATGGCCTAGTGGTTAGAGCATCCGCCTCACATGCAAAAGGTCCATGGCTCAAATCCCGCTGCCGCGCAGTTCCCAACCAGTTGAAAAAAAAAATCCGCGTGGTGATAAAACTGCATTAAGAGGCCTGGGCTGCGGCCTCACCAACAACCACCACCTGGAACGCACTCCTTCACCAGAGAAAGATTGGCCCCCTTGGTGCAGTAACTGGCCACTACCTCCCACATGCATACGTCAAATAACTCACGGCCCTCAGTTCCCAGCAGCTACGAAGCAACTGACCACGGCGGCGGTCAGATCTGCAACGCAGCAGAGGGTGCTAAGAATCTCTGGATCCGCACAGGCCGCCATTGGAACCTGAACTTGGCAACGCTTAATGCTAGAATCTTACCTAACGAGGGCAGTGTAGCTGTACTATTCGAGGAGCTAGAGGGTGTTAAATGGTATATAATAGGGCTCAGTGAGGTTAGGAGGGCAGATGAGGCCTATAGGGTGATACAAAATAGGCACGTCCTTTGCTATAGGGGCTTGACTGACAGAAGAGAACTGGGAGTGGGGCTCCTAATTCACAGAAACTTAGCTGGCAACATAGAGGAATACTATAGCAATAATGAAAGGGTGGTAGGTATCGTAATTAAACTGAATAAAAGATACAAGATGAAGGCGATACAGCCATGATGACGCTTCAATTTAAAGCTTCTATGGAGACGTAGAATCGGCAATGAGTAAGGTAAAACACAGTATACTATACTGATGGGAGACTTTAATGAAAAGGTAGGGAAGAAGCAGGCTGGAGACTAGGCAGTGGGACATTATGGAATCTGTAGTGGCGGCGTGTGCCGCCGGTGAATGAACGACTAGACAACTTGAGTGCCCATCGGAACAAAAGCCCCTTTATTCCAACTTGCGCATGCTTATATACATAAACAACACTGGCGCCACCTGCGGCAGTGATCGTGGAACCGACACCAAACAGATCAATATACAACACATTCCCTTCCTTAAAAACAGCTATAGGGATTAGTGATTTAGTAGTTTAGTGTGTTAGCACATATGCAAAAAGAACACTATACAAAAATACAACCAGTACAATGAACGCAACTATTTAGTACTACAAAATCACTCAATTTACAAATGGAACCCACCACACTGGATCTGTCCGTTTCATTCACTTTAGCACAACTTCTCTTGCTACACCTTGTACCCATAACGTTCTGGTGGTGGTCTCTTTCTTGGTGGTTGCACCCTGCGTTGTTGTGTGACTGCTCCTAAAGACTTGGCTGACTGCGTCGCAGCAGGCGACCCGTGCGCCTGCGCAGCCGAAGGAGATGTAGGTGCCTGCGTAGCGTAGGTAGGAGACGTAGGTGCCTGCGCAGCCGAAGCAGAAGTAGGTGCCTGCGCAGCGTACGCAGGAGACGTGGGTGCCTGCGCAGCCGAAGGAGCAGCAGCTGAAGTCCTGGTAGTTATCTCTGGGGTGGGGTCTCCGCATGTAGGCAGAGATCCTCCTCCCCTAGCTGTACCGTTTTCTCCCCACGTATAAAGAGCGGCAGGGGCTCGTGACATTTTTGAGAACTTGGATGCATTCCACGTTTTGCCGTCAGCCAGGCAAAAAGAAGATGGTCCCTTCCTGCTGAATAATTCTCTTGGATGGCTGAATTACAGGTCGCCTTCAAATCTAGTAGAGGGTTTCTTAACTCTGACGAAGTCACCAACATCAACTCTGGTTTTTCATGCAGCCCTCCGAGCGTCCGTGTATCGTTTGCTGCGCTGTTGCTTTTGCTTTACCCGCTCACGTAAGCGCCGGAGTTCCGAGTTAGGGTCATCAAAGAAGGTTACCGGTGGATTCCAGACGACATCCAACCGAGTTCTTGGTAGCCGCCCGTGTAGCAGAAGAGCTGGAGCCCTTTCCGTTATAGCATGTGGTGTGCGTCGGTAAACACCCAGGTACTCTGTTACCGCCTGGCGCAAGGGTCGCGGCTCAAGAACCACCACTTGAATGAAGCTTTTTAATACTCTGTTGACGCGCTCCACTTGGCAGTTTGCTTGTGGATAGTATACGGACGAATGTTTGACCTGGATTCCGTGATCCTGAAGAAATACCTCCAACTCCCGAGATGCAAACTGTGGACCGTTATCGCAAATAACCTCTTCTGGGTAGCCTTCGCGTGCGAACACAGCGACTAAGAAGCATATTACTGTGCTGGTTGTCGTCTCGCTACACAAATACACTTCGGGTCATTTGGAATAATTATCTACAAGCGCGATTGCATATCTGCGATCGTAGCGTGCCCTCTAAAATGGGCCTACAATATCCATGCCGAGTTTGAGCCACGGCTGCTCTGGAAAGGGGACCGGTTTCAAGGGTATAGCTCGCCCCTTGACGCTCTTGTCTGCTTCCTGGCATATGCTACACATCTGAATAGCTAGCTCGACTTGGCGGTCCATGCCCGGCCACCAATACTTTTCTCGCAGTCGCGCTTTTGTTCGCACCACTCCGGGATGCGACTCGTGTGCTGCAGCGATTACCTGCTGCGTAAGTGACGTGGGAACCATAAGCCGTTCACCACGCAAGATAAGATTGTCTACCGCAGAAAGTTCGTCACGTACTTTAAAGAATGACTGAAGCTCGGCCGACAACGATTTGTGTGCAGGCCACGACGATTGCACATAGATTTTGCTTTGTTGCAGTGTGCTATCTTGCAATTGGGACTGCTTAATCTGTTCTCTGGTAATGCAGGAAGGAATTTTGAGAACTGATACAACCTCGTCAAACAGCGTTTCTTCTTCCTGGAAAGACGACGTGGGCAGGCGTCCGCCACTTGGTTTTGCTACCCCTTGCGGTACTAGATGGTACAGTTGTACCGTAATAGGCGCTCTGTCCATCGCGCTACCCGCAAGGGGCGCCTTCCTGTTCCTTGGATTGAAAGCAATGCCACCAAAGCTTGATGATCAGTGAGCAGTGTGAAGTGGCATCCCCACAAGTATACGTGCCACCGCTCGCACGCCCAAACACAGGCCAACGCTTCCCGTTCTCCTACCGAATATTTCCTCTCAGCGGGCTTAAGGACTCGAGACACGAAAGCGACAGTGTGCAGTTTATGTCCGTCCACGTGCTGTAGGACCGCTCTAACTCCACACTCTGATGCGTCCGTCGACACTAAGCCTGGAAGAGATTCATCAAACATTCTCAGTATAGAGCTAGATGCGAGCGCGTCTTTGGTCTTTCTGAAACTAGCGCCTATCTCGTCAGACCAAACGAATCGCTAACCCTTTCTTGTCAGGACACGCATTGGTTCAACCACGTCAGCGAAATCGGGAATAAACCTGGAATAATATTCAACCAATCCGAGGAATGATCGAAGGCTGGCTGGATCCGTAGGCGCTGGAGTGTCTCGGATGGAAGCAACCTTTTTTTAAACGGCACAATACCGTTTGCGGTGATGCTGTGGCCCAAGAACGCAAGCTCCGGCGTATCGATGACGCATTTCGTGTTCAATTTCAGTCCTGCCTCTTCTATGCACCTCGGCACTGCCGTAAGATTCGCCATGTGCTCCTCTCTGCCCTTCCCAAACACAATGATGTCATCAATATAGAACAGGACGCCGCTGCAGCCTTGCAGAATTTTCGACATCATTCTCTGAAAAGCAGATGGTGCCGACGCGAGCCCAAAACACACGCGCTTAAAACGAAAGAGGCCGTCGTGTGTTATAAAAGCCGCTAAATTACGGCTATCGGTGTGAAGCATGACCTGATGGTACGCTGATGCCAGGTCAAGCTTGGAAATGTGCGTTGCCCCCACTAAACTATGCAATAGCTCTTCTGTATCAGGGAGGGGAAAGCTATCTGCTACGACGGCTTTGTTTACCTGGCGAAGATCTACACAAAGATGGATACCTCCATCTTTCTTTTCAACCACAACAATGGGGGACACCCACTCGGATGCCTCTATTCGTTCTATTACGTCCATTTTTTCCCGAACGACGCAGTTCTTTTGAGACTCGTGGCCGCAGTGAGAGCGGAAGGCACCTGAGTTTTGAAGCAACTGGCTGAAGTGTCGACCGTGTTTTGACGC
The DNA here is from genome assembly GCA_013436015.1 of Rhipicephalus annulatus. NCBI lineage: Eukaryota > Metazoa > Arthropoda > Arachnida > Ixodida > Ixodidae > Rhipicephalus > Rhipicephalus annulatus. Next base: position 103,043 of record WOVY01006426.1, on the reverse strand, counting down.
GATGAACAAAACTCTTTGCGATGCCAAGTCCTGGATCAAAAGTAGTACCAAACTCTTCGACTAATTCTGATGGAAGGTGAATGGACTCCTCCGCCTCTGTCATGACTGCTGTCACAGAACGAGTGCTAAAAAAGAGCGCGCCGCCAAATTCTTGCGACAACGGGCAGGAGAAACGCCGCGAGGTCAAAAGAAAAAAAAAAGAAAGCAAACGTCCGAGGCTCCCCGGGCGCGCGCTCTCCCCGCGGAAGCGTGGCGTCGCAGACGAACCTCCTCACCCCACAACGGCGGCCGAGCAAGCCCGCGATTTTTCTAGAACGAACGGGGCGGGGTCAGACCGAGTTGAATCATCCTCCGGGGAGGGCAGTCGAACCGTCTCGTGCCTCTCCCCAGCCTTCGCTGCGCATCGCGCCGACGAAATGAGGAGAACGTTCTGGAAGGTGGCGCGGAAGGTATTTAATCGAGCGGCCGAGACGAGAAATCAGGAGGAGACGGAAGTGAGCGCCAGAGCGCGTAGGGATTCCGCCGTGTAGTCGGCGAAGTTTTTGGTCCGTAGGGACGAGGCCGGAGATGAAGAGGATTTCCACCTGAGGAGTGACGACTCGAGCTACCGGCAAGAGTGTGTGTTTACCGCTATCGAGCGAAGACGCGGGGCAACAGCCGCGTGTGTGAAGCCGACGTGTTCCGGCTAAGATGTTGAAGTTGGAAGAGTGACCAATTGAAGACGGGAGGTTTCCTGGAAGAGAAACTTCGAGGGCTGCGGAACGACAACAACGCTGGACTTTGAGTGAGTGATTCTCGGAAGAGTATCATCTAGACTTTGGTTCCAAGAACTTTGGACTGAATAGGTTTTCTATCTCTTTAGTCTTTAAGTGTCTTGGTTGTTCAATGCATGCGACTGCATTGTAGTGCGTATTGTTGTCCGTGTCCGTTGTTTCAAGTGTGGCTGATTGTATTGTGTAGTACGTTGATTGATTGGTTTGATTGGCGACATATTGTATGCAACTATTGTGGAGTGTGCATTTATGTGTATTGTTTTTGATCTGCCATTATTGAGAATATAATTTGTTTGTTTATCAACTCTCGGCTCTGACGTGTTCTTTGGGCCACAGCCGGCGTCCGCTGGCGCGCCAAAAAGGACCACTTCTAAATTGTCCACGCTTTCGTGGTGCGGTTCGGGGGGCCGATACTTCGGCTCTTGGAATTAGCCCGGCGATTGCCTCCCTAATTAACGGGACGTGTGTGACAATTAATCTGGCGTCCGCGAGACAGGATCTTTTGATGCACAGTTTGTCCAAAGTAGTGAGAAAGAGCCTCGAGTTGGTGATACTGCTATCGGAACGATTTTGTATGTTGCTCAGTGTTCTCGTTAACGAGTGCAGGAGAGTGCTCCTATAGACTGATTTAGGCAGATACTTTTTGCACGCGGCAAGGTTTTATTTGCGAGTTGCGAGACACAATGGATCTCGAAAAGTTAGTTGCGCTTGGTGAGAAGATGGGTCTTTCCGGCGCCGAACTACGGAAGTGGGTCACCCAGAAGGAAAAAGAAGAAAAGGAGAGGGCCAAGGAAGAAAAGGCAGCTGAGTTGGAGAGAGAAAGGCTGGCCGCTGAAAGGGCGAAGGAAGAAAGAGAGCAACAATTGAAGTTAGAGTTGGAGAGAGAAAAGCTGGCCGCTGAAAGGGCGAGAGAAGAAAGAGAAGCAAAGGAGCGACAGCTGAAAGAAGAAAGAGAGGCAAAAGAGCGACAGCTGAAGGAAGAAAGAGAGCAGCAATTGAAGTTGGAGCTGGAGAGAGAAAAGTTGGCAGCCGAAAGGGCGAGAGAAGAAAGAGAAGCGGAGATGGCTGAAAGGGAACGGCAGCGGCAGCACGAGATGGAACTCGAGCGGCTCCGTTTGCAACAGCGAAGCGAAACTCCCGTCCAAGCTAGAGTTGAAAGCAGCGAACGGGAAGATCACGGCTTCCGCTTGAACCCAAGCAAGCTGCTCGTAGCGTTTGATGAAAGGAAGGACGACCTAGACGCGCACCTCCACAGATTTGAGACGATTGCGAGGAGCCAGAATTGGCCGGAACAGCAATGGGCAACTGCTTTGAGTACTTGCTTGAGTGGTGAAGCGCTCAGTGTGTACGGTAGGCTGACGCCGACCGATGCAGCCAACTATGCAAAGGTGAAAGCTCCTTTGTTGAAGCGATTTAGATTCACTGTGGAAGGATTCCGGGACAGATTTCGGACAGGAAAGCCAGCTGATGGTGAGACAGCTACGCAGTATGCTGCCCGACTTTGCCACTATTTCGACAGATGGATTAAACTTTCAGGGACAGCGCAGGAGTACGATGAGCTTAGAGAGCTGCTAATTAGAGAACAATTTCTTACTAGTTGCCACCCAAGCCTGTCACTGTACTTAAAAGAGAGGAAGGCTGACTCACTTGAAGACATGCTTGAATTGGCTGATCAATTCTTGGAAGCGCAAGGTGGCACTAATTTGGCCAAGGTCAAGAAGGAGTGTCCTGATGATTCGAAGAAATTGGCTCCCGAAGAAAAGAAGCGTGCACCAGAGAGCATTCCGCGATGTTTTCTGTGCAACCGAGTGGGTCATCGCACGAAAAACTGTCGAACGATCTTTACGAGCCCTATGGCAGTAAAATGTTTCAAGTGTGGTCAGACTGGGCACAAAGCAGATGCATGTCGAGAACGGAGCGAGTCAAACTCACCAGGTATCCTGTGTGCAAGCAGCACCGAAATCAGATAATAATGCTGTCAGCGATGGATTCGTAGAGTTGAAAAATGGGGAAAAAATTCTATCGTGGGTGCTGTAATGTCAAAACAGCCAACCGGTGTTACGAAGGGAATGCCAGCGCTGCCTGGAATTGTTGCGGACAAAAAGATTACGGTGTTAAGAGATACCGGCAGCTCCACTGTTATCGTGAGGAGAAATTTGGTACGGGAAAGTGAGTTGACAGGCAGAACGAAACTGGTTTGCCTAATTGATCGTACGGTTCGGATGCTTCTCGAAGCAGAGATTGAGGTGGAAACCCCGTACTTCAGCGGGAAAGTTACCGCTCTATGTATGACGACCCCCCTTTACGACCTTGTCATCGGAAACATCGACGGGGCGAGGACCGAATGATCCGGAATGTTTGGGAGAAGACCCTAAGATAGAGCCCTCGCCAACCCAAGGGCCGCGAGATACAGTGGAGGAGCATCCCGTGACGGATCTCACTAGAGCCCAAGGTGAAGCTGCAGCGTAAGAGACAGAGAAGGAGAAGACGATCGTGTCGAATGAGTTCACGGGGTGCGCAGCTGGACGTACGTCGGCACGACCCCAACCGACCGAGAGTGTAAAAATGACGGAGTCGGCCAGCCAGGCCCAATGCCGTGACATGAACAAGCTGGCAAATAAACCGACAGGACCCGTTGAACGTTATGACCCGTTAACGGTGTCGGAGGTGACAACGATGGCTGAGACGACGCCTCAGATATCGTCGTTGGAAAGGGCTCGCCGAAAAAGAACGTGGAAGCACAAGAAGAGATCGAGCGAGCACCGCAAGAAAGGACGCAAGCGCAGCTCGAAATACACAGGATAAGTGTTTAAGTCGAATCAGAATGTGTTGGGCAGTGCTGAGTGACATATGATGTGTTAATGTTGTGTTATCCTGTGTCACGAGTGTCGAAGTGTTGGGCTGTGATGTGATGTATAGTATTGTACCATTGTTGTAATGAGAGAACTTTGTACATTTGTATTGTTGGGAGTGTGTGGTGGAGTGTTGTACTCATGCGCTTGTGGTTGTGTTTTCCCGTGTTGTGTAATTGAATTACAATGTCCAATCTTATTGAGTGATATATTGTGAATGTGAAGTGTCATGAGCGACGGATTGTGTTACAGTCTGTGAGAATGTGTGGTGACTGTTCGCACTCGTTTGTGTGGTTTTGAATATTATGAGATAATATTCTTAAAGTGGGGGGCAGTGTCACAGAACGAGTGCTAAAAAAGAGCGCGCCGCCAAATTCTTGCGACAACGGGCGGGAGAAACGCCGCGAGGTCAAAAGAAAAAAAAGAAAGAAAGCAAACGTCCGAGGCTCCCCGGGCGCGCGCTCTCCCCGCGGAAGCGTGGCGTCGCAGACGAACCTCCTCACCCCACAACGGCGGCCGAGCAAGCCCGCGATTTTTCTAGAACGAACGGGGCGGGGTCAGACCGAGTTGAATCATCCTCCGGGGAGGGCAGTCGAACCGTCTCGTGCCTCTCCCCAGCCTTCGCTGCGCATCGCGCCGACGAAATGAGGAGAACGTTCTGGAAGGTGGCGCGGAAGGTATTTAATCGAGCGGCTGAGACGAGAAATCAGGAGGAGATGGAAGTGAGCGCCAGAGCGCGTAGGGATTCCGCCGTGCAGTCGGCGAAGTTTTTGGTCCGTAGGGACGAGGCCGGAGATGAAGAGGATTTCCACCTGAGGGGTGACGACTCGAGCTACCGGCAAGAGTGTGTGTTTACCGCTATCGAGCGAAGACGCGGGGCAACAGCCGCGTGTGTGAAGCCGACGTGTTCCGGCGAAGAAGTTGAAGTTGGAAGAGTGACCAATTGAAGACGGGAGGTTTCCTGGAAGAGAAACTTCGAGGGCTGCGGAACGACAACAACGCTGGACTTTGAGTGAGTGATTCTCGGAAGAGTATCATCTAGACTTTGGTTCCAAGAACTTTGGACTGAATAGGTTTTCTATCTCTTTAGTCTTTAAGTGTCTTGGTTGTTCAATGCATGCGACTGCATTGTAGTGCGTATTGTTGTCCGTGTCCGTTGTTTCAAGTGTGGCTGATTGTATTGTGTAGTACGTTGATTGATTGGTTTGATTGGCGACATGTTGTATGCAACTATTGTGGAGTGTGCATTTATGTGTATTGTTTTTGATCTGCCATTATTGAGAATATAATTTGTTTGTTTATCAACTCTCGGCTCTGACTTGTTCTTTGGGCCACAGCCGGCGTCCGCTGGCGCGCCAAAAAGGACCACTTCTAAATTGTCCACGCTTTCGTGGTGCGGTTCGGGGGGCCGATACTTCGGCTCTTGGAATTAGCCCGGCGATTGCCTCCCTAATTAACGGGACGTGTGTGACAACTGCGGTGTGCCTAATTCATGCGCTAGTACGCACCGCTCTCGTTTCAAGGCACTGTAGTGACGACTCATCAATCTGTAGACTGAGCGCCCTAATTGCATCAATACCCAAAACGAGGTGCCTTGTTCAACGACATAAAAAAGAAGCTTTGTTGTGCAGTTATTGTACGTGACATCAGCAAAGAAGCAACCATACTCTGGAATGGGTTTCTTCGAATAGTTCAGTAGTCTAATTCAAGCAGCTGAAAGCTGCTGACCTTCAAAATGCTGCCTAAATAGGTCATGCGTCAAAATCGATACTGATGACCCTGAATTCACGAGGAAAGTCAACTTCGTTTACCCAACTGCTACCGATACGTAGATTGCGAGACGAGTGGATGTCGTCACGGCAAGAATGCTCAATACTTCTCCAGTTATCAAACTTTCGTCGTTTAGTTCACGAACAGGAGCGGCGTTTCTGTTGCAGACTGAGCGAAAATGACCCATAATACCGCAACCATGACACCGCTTATTTTTGGCGGGGCAGAGGAATGAAGATGCGTTGTGCCGAGGTGAACCACAGCGGTAACACTGGCCTTGTTGCCTGCGTGACCACTTCGAGGGGTCGCTGGCAGAAGATGCGAGCGGAGTGGTGTTATCGTGAGCATTTATGCTCTGGACATCTGCAGCAGCTAATTCTCCACAATCATTGGTTGCCTGCTCAAACTGCGTTGCTATTAGTACAGCTCGAGCGAACGAAAGAGAAGACCCTTCAAGCAGCAACCGCTCGCCCAAGTTCCGAGATAATACGTCCACAACGAACTGGTCACGCAAGGAATCTTCCTGAGAAGAAAAAGAGCTCGTAGCAGAAAGCTCACGTAACGCGGTGATGTACTCATTGATTGCTTCACCGACTTGCTGCACGCGCCTACCGAACCGGTGCCGTTCGACCACAACATTTCTTGTTGTCGTAAAGTGTGCATGCAACGCTGCGACAGTGGTATCGTACGACGACGCTTCATACTGTGTCTGAGAAGTGTACTTGACATCTCCCGAATCCGTATGAGTAGTTGGCTCACCTGACTTTGCGTTGGCCGAAGGGTGAAGCGGTAGTGTGTGAAATATGCGCTGGCCTTCTACACTGAGGCTGTGGATTAAGAGAGCCTTGCGATGGTCCGGCGCACAGTCCGAAACACCAGGACCCGGATTCACAAAACTCACTTACGAAAATATTTTTGCGCAAGAGAAATTTTGTTGCGTAAGTCGATTCACGAAACGAAAAAACGCCGTAAGAGGCCATAGTTGTCACATCAGCCGCTGCAAATAAAGCGCGCTGTGACTGCCCGGGAACATGTCAGCGATGGTGATGCAGTTGCTTTATTTGCTTACGTCACCGAAAAGTGCTCGTAAGTGGATTCACGAAGCGAAATTGTCCGTAAAAACAGCATGGCTGAGAGAAAATCCTAAGAGTGGTCCGGACCACTCTTAGGAACGATGTGGCTACTTAGAACCTGCTGCCGCAGCGGTATACTTTGGTGCCCTGGCTGGTTTTGAGTTAATTCACGCCCTTTAAGGGCTGCCTGATGACTGCTGGTGCGTTTTTATTTCTTTCGGCGCTTTGAGCTTCGTGTGTTGTTTCCCTTGTACGCAGTGGATGGTGTTGACAACCACCATCGTCCAATAAATTCGAAGTCACAGTAATTGAAAAATTCTATTGGGCGTCAATGGCATAAAACTACGCATGTAAAGATTTGTGGTTGGATGAAAACCAATGTGGTGCGTGAATGGTCGGTGCATTCGAACGCGACATGGCATAGGATCAACCTTATTTGTTTTGTTGTTGTGTTGCGCCCCATCTCATCCAATTAAAAGTGCGACTCGAGATCCTTGCCTCATTGGTGGAAATTACCACCAAAGAGGTTAATGGGAGCACATTATTTGCACGATATTGGAAATAAAAATGAGAGGAAGTTTTCAGTGAGTGGTTCCTAAAGTGTGTGCTCTAGTGTACTTTCATTGGCTCTAACTGTCCAATGGTTGCGATCTCTGAAATACAGCTGTCGATACAGTTTGGGACGATCTGGAACAAAGCGTACTTTGTAAACCAAAGCGTATTAGGGGTGCGCGTGATTACGCATGGAACTACAAACAAATCATGCATCTTCACCTTCACTGTTCAGACACCGATATGGACCGTGATATTATGGCAAGCAATCGGAATGAAATGACCCTAGTAACTTTGTATGACACCGAAAATATGCAAACCCTCACGATTCTAGAGCAAACCTTGGCTGAATTCATCCCTGCGTCAATTACCAGCCATTTAACTTGGCGCACGAACATCATTCAAAGGTAGAGCAAGCCACTGACATGTATTTTGTGCGACGTAGCGACCACTTGACCTGAGAATAATAGCGTTGCGAAGGCGAATCCCCTGTCGCATGCTCTGATCGAAGCAGACGACAAACGCGAGCAGACGACGGCTTGGACGACAGGCACAGCTTGTGATTGGTTGTGAAGCAATACCCTCTACATCAGCTCGCTCCGTGACGTTGCCAAAACACTTCTTTCATGTGGAACGCCTGTCCTGTTCGTCATATCACCCCTCTCGCACATAGGAGAAAATTTTGTCCCGCCGTGAAAATAGTGCAAGTACTTTCTAAGAGCTCTCTTATCATCTTATGTGCTGCGCAGTTGTCGAAAACAACATGGCGTCGTAAACAGCATATCGGTCGGTGCGACTTTCAGCAAACGCTTCTCGCACGAGTTACTTCAGCGTTTGACCGGATGTGTTATGATTACAGCAGCTCTTTCGGTGCGTGTAAGCAGTGCGGAAAGCTGTGCAGTGCAATGGTGTACGGTGAAGCGCAGCGAAGCCTGTGTGTCGGTGTGGTTATCAAGCGGGGATCGGCGTCGATGTATCGACGGCAACTAGCACTCGAGAAGCCTGCAATGTGTGTTTGTGTGCCGGTAATAGTTCGTTCGCTTAACTTTCCAGTCTCTCAGTTTGGTGCTGTGCGACATTTCGGATTGACAGCGTTTTGACACGTTACTTGAGTGACCCCAAGTACGTACGGAAACGTATGAACTACGCGCTCGGTTCTTGCTTCGCCACTAGTTAGCCCGTACGCTTCTATTTACTTGAGAGCAATGTACTGTTCGGGAGTGAAACGATGTTCGTTGTGAACAGTGGTGCTGTGTTGACGTTCCAAGACTTGTGAACAAGCTGTGTTCGTGAGACCGAAAATTGAAAGACAGCGTTGATAACTGTTTTGGCCTGCGAAGTTGTGGTGGGGCAGCTTGGTGCTTTTGTTTGTTAAGTCGTCACTTCTCCTTTTTGCGATAACCATAGTCCTAGCGCTGTGATGTGATCAACAAAAACTGCGAGATGCTACATTCTGTTGTGGATCGTGTTACTTTGGAAGCGCGCCTAGACTGTTCTTCGGTAACAAATTGAGAGTTCTATGTGCCAGCGACAGCCCGTGAACGTCAAACTTCCCTCCAGCCCCCCAAAAAAGCAAAGATTTCACCGGTGCCTTGCTTTGGATGAAGTTGTAGGCCAATATCGCCTAACTACAGGTTTCCGAGTTCGTCTGGCCATCGTTTTGCACGGCACTAGAGCCTTGACAACAGCCGGTCATGGCCAGTTCTTACACTTTATCAATGGACGTGCACACCTGGCCAGCCCTTCATTGCTGTCATTGGCAGCTTCCAGTCTGCAGATGCCCTTTGCCTGTTGGCCGTACTTGGTTGCTTATGACACCGACGGCTACTAAATGCTGCCATTCGGTGAGTTCACCTTGCAGAACTAAATTTCACCGGTACTCTGTTTCACGCAGTTCTATAACGTGTGCAAGTTTTTAAGCCCATCAGATGTAATGTTTCTCCATGTTAAGTTGAAGCATAAAAAATTTACTACTACTGTTATATACAGTACATACATATATTATGGAGCAAATACATAAAAAGTTTTTTGTGATTTGATACAAGTGAGCTCTTGTTTGATTATGAGGTTGGGTCTGTCGATTGACCTCGTTTGATAGTTGGAAAGTTAATGTGAATTTAGTTTTCAGGAGCCAGGTTGCACTTAAAAAATTTATGTTATTTTGGAAAATTTGTTCGATAGACGATAACTACTGTGGTAGTACTATACTTCAGTAGGACATATATATTGCGGTACGTAAATTTTACATGAGGCTTCAGTTTATTTCAAAGTGATTATAGCAGATTTTGGTCGCTTTAACGAAGTGATAGCTTCCTCAAATAAGTATTAGAAGTGAGTGCTTTTAATGATTGTTTTTAAATATCTCGTTTTTGGCTCTTCACATATCGCAGAGATTGGTTTGTTAAGGTCCTGTGATGCATCGGTTGCACATTCTGGCACATCAATCCTCATCATTACTTGGAGCACCTGTACAAAAATAGGAAGGACACGTTCTCCTTAACTGTGCAAGCCTATGTCACTGCTGGGACTGTTATCATTCAGCGGATGTGGCGTGGAAGCATGCATGGCAGCCTCATCTGGAAGGACTGCAATCTGCTTGGGAGCTTCGAGGGCACAAAACGGCCTAACGGCTGTCTGAAAGGTTGGTTTATTCTTTATTACATACGATTACGTGAACACCACTTACTGTGCACAAATTGAAAACCCAAGCATGGTTGCTTTCAGTGGATACCTGTAATATTCTTACAAATAATCCTTATTCAACAATTATGGAACTAAATTGCAAGAAAATTGAGAATGTTGAAAGCTGAAAGCCTGCAGCTTATGAATGAAACTCCAATAATCTGAGACTCAAAAGCTTGTGCTTTGAAACAAGGCCAAATACTTTGATTCCTTATTGAGCTCTCGAGCTTGTGACTCCCTCTGTGGATCAAGTGCTCTGGAAGGAAATAGAAAGTGTGTGAAATTGCCTGACTGTTCATGACTTGCAAGAAGAAAGAGCTATTGAAGAAGCCTCAGATGACATAGGGCCAGTAACTGCATCTTTGACCTAATGTAGCTTTTTCTCTCTCAGTGCTGTTGCTTGTGTTTCAGCCGAACATGTTCACCACGATTGCATAGTGATATATATTTTTCTACAAATTGTCCCTGACCTAAGTATGCATTGTTGATCTTTAAAGGTGACGTTCAGTGTGTTTCAAAGCCATGGCTTCACATTTCTATGTCTGTGGCTAGCCTATTTCAGCAGCAGAGCGATGCAGCTAGCACACATGCAATCCAAGTCATGCAGCGCTCCTTTAGTGTTCTGTGCAGGACACAGCATAACCATCCGGAAAGACACTGGTATCAACAATAATGGTGAGTGTTGGTGGCACCTGTAGGAGCCCGTTGTGTTTGTTGCGTATGATTATTTCCCCTGATGAAGTGAATTTTTGAAAGGTTTTCTTCATTTAGAATAATAGATGTCAGTAACAAGCACCCTCATAATCCACAAGTTCTTTGTGTCTTCTAGACTGCCCATTTGCTCCTATATGCGGTATGGTGAGCTGGCTATGTTAGACAGTCTTAAAGTTATCAACATACAACATTGGCTGTTGTGTTGTAAAGCAGTGTAACTTGTGTTTTTAGTGAACTTATTTGTGGTCTACTTCTCGCACCTAGTGTTAAGTCGAAATAAAAGAAACTATTAGCTTTTTATGCCTGTCAGAAGTTTCATGCCTTCATCTATAGCATTGTGGTTTTGCTCTTGTATCATATTAAATATATTTTCAGCCTTCACTGTTTGTGTGTGTGTGTTGAGGCTTGTCATTGGCTTCTGAAAATACAATATCTGTAAATATGAGCACATAATTGACAACTATACACTCTTGCATGTAGCATGGTTGTAACAATGATTTGTATTTTTCTAAGTTCCAGCAGTAACAAGGGGTTCGGTGCTCCACGGTCATGTACAGTGCATCAAGAAAAGAGCACAGAAGACCAACAAGTATAAAGGGACTGCCAGTGACTGTTCTCCTGCTCAAAGTTTACAACAGCAGAAAGAGCACATTGTGATGTCAGGAGCAGCTGCTGCTTAACGTCTTAGCAGTGCATTATTCAGCAGTTCCTTTGCTTGCATTCGAAATTATTTAAATTTTGCATGGAAGATACCAAACCGTGACACTAATTTAAAGGCTGCTGTAGTGTTAGTGGGCAAATATTTTTGAGCTGAAGTTTTTAACATGTGTGTTAAGTGCCTGCATGCCTCTATATTTGCATGCCAGAAATCACAGCATCCATGGTCGCCAATGGTAACTGTGTTTGCATTCTTTGTAGTACAAGTAAATCCATGGATGCAGTAATCATGTACTTAGTCGATGTAATCCTTCAGTGTACACTCATTTGTATAGCATCAATAATGCCACGATGCCATGAGTGTATAAGCTCTGGGAAGTGAATCTATGTGGATTATTTTATTTGGAAGGAAGAGGATCACCACTACTTCTGGTATATCTTAACAGTAGATTTTAGTGCTTGGGTATTATCCCAATGCCTGTCCGTCCTTCAACAGTCTACTTATCTACTGTGTAAGTGTAACTTTTTAAATGTATACTTTGCTCGGATAGGTTTGTTCATAATGTAATGCAAGTGACTTATCATCTATGCAGCTCTACTCAGACTATAAATAAAAGTATTTATTTTTATAGGTACCTGTAGCATGCATTCACTTGTGTTTTTCTAGGTGCCTGTACAATTGTTTAGCCCTAAAAAAGTGCTGGTATACTTTACTCTTGAATCTGGCATCTTAAAATAGTTTGTTAGTGGAAGTAAGAATGTGTTTACAACCAATATTACTATCCTCAGATGAACTGTGAAAACTCTGTGGAAATTTATTTACAGTTTTTGAACGTTGTGAAGGCAAATGTTGTTATGTTCTTTTATTGTGGTCCCTGTTTCATGCAAATGACACATAATTACTTTGCAGTGGCATAGTATTAGTTGTTATTTTACACATATGTGCTGAGCAACATTGCAGTTGAGGCCAGCAGCAAGACATACATGCAGTGCACTGGAGCATCACCTCACATAGTGTACAGTCTTTGCCCACCAGTAAACTCAATATTTTTCAAGCAGACTAATAGACAGCTGTATGGGAACTGTGTTGGTGTGCAAACTTTGAAGTCTTCTTGAGAAGTGTTTTTCATCATTTTTGTCCAAGTGAAGTAGCTACCCAAGGCCACAACTGGTGGGAATGTGGTGGTTTTCTCTCTCCAAAAGCACTCCTACCAGCTGCCTCAATGTTAGCATAAGGTGAATTCACGAAATGGAAAAATAATTGGTCTTTGTTTTCTTGGCCGAAAGAGTCATTTCCACCGTTGAGCCACCACGATGCGCCAGAATAGAAACTTTTAGCTAAATAAAGTTTATTCTACTTTTGAGAAGTGTTTTGGGGAAACGAAATGGCACCTATAGCTGTCAATATAAACACTGTTTGCACCAAGGAGCTTAGTAGCTTATAATTGTATTATTCATGTATTGTCTAGAATTTACTCGCGCTGTGCCAACTATCAGCCCAAGTGTCCTAACATGCTTTGTTAGTGGGTTGTGAATGAGCCCAGCTATGTAAATAAACAGAGTGATATTGCAGATATTTACAAAATATTGATGCACATCCCTTTTCTTTAGCATGACATTGTCAAGGGCTTTATTCTTGTGTTTTTTATAAAAACTGCTTGTCACTGGGCAGCAGCGGAAAACTATGCATCAAGCTTTTGCGAGATGGTTCAAGAAACACCGTGTTCAGACATAACAGTGCCGGTGGATTTCTCTCGTAAGTTACTTTCTGTAGTATATTCAAAATGAGTGTATTAGAATTGTTGTTTTATAGCCATTCATTTTATTATTTACACCTGAGTGTATGTATGTATGTATGGGTGTACATATGTATGTATGTATGTATGTATGTATGTATGTATGTATGTATGTATGTATGTATGTATGTATGTATGTATGTATGTATGTATGTATGTATGTATGTATGTATGTATGTATGTATGTATGTATGTATGTATGTATGTATGTATGTATGTATGTATGTATGTATGTATGTATGTATGTATGTATGTATGTATGTATGTATGTATGTATGTATGTATGTATCTTTTAAATGAGAATCCGTTTATCTTGGTGAGTAAGTTTGGTAATGATTTGGCTGAATTTGTTTTTAGTTATTTCTCTATTGAGCCATTATACATTTCAATTTGTTTTGTACTGCATAAAAATAAATGTAACCTTACACAGAATATGTGTGTTCAAAGAAGTTGTTTCATTTACCAACCTACAGTAATGGGCAAGATATTTGGTAAAATGGAACGAACCTGCAAAGATTAGTTTAGAGCATAGCTACTCTACATGGCATATTTCGTACACCTTGCGTTGGTTGAATATGTCGCTTTCAACCTTTCAATTTTAATCAGAATAAGCAAGCTATCACCCGTGGTTGTATATGTGTGTGATATTTATGCATACTGTGATACCGGTTCGCAATTACAATTAAGGTCGCAAACCTAGTCAAGCTGAATACACGAGTTTTGTCCATGCACCTTTCATCTGCACTGGAACTGTTGTTAATAACAAATAAACTTCAGTTTAGAAATTTATTCTAGTAACCAAAAGCTGGGTATCTCTTTATCACACAAATCAAATTGCCATTGTTCTGTTCCATTCTGGACAATAGGGGACCCTCACAGCAGAACTCGATTAATTGCTATAGTTCATTTTAACCATTGACAGCGACATTACACTGAAGCGTGCAGCATGACAAATAGCGGGAGAGAAGACACAAACTAATCACTCTGTTTGCATCAGCTCTAACTGTCCGTGCTCTTTGGTCTTGCTGCATGTGATGATGCCCACCAAATTAGCACGAAAGCGTGTCCCTACAAGGGCAGTCAACTTGGCTGCAAGCAGTTAGCTCACTGCATGTGTAGATTTTCTTCAAAACACCGTGAAGACTGATTGCTGGTCATGTATCCAAACACGTGAAAAGTAATATACCAGGTACGATATTGGTATTTCAGTACTGGACACTTTTGCGAAATGAGAGAATGGAGGAGAAAATTATGAACCCTGAATTGTTTAATTTTGAAGGAGCACAGTACAGCGCTTTTGGAACAAAAGGGGAGTGAAAGAAGCAAATGCGAAAGCCTACTTCTCAAAAAATTAGTACCCGCCATCACGCATAATGTCAGGCCAAGCAACTTCTTCAAATAAAAGTGCTCAGTGATTTTGCGAATCGAACCAAGTACCTCCTAGATTGTAGTTGAGCGCTGTAACCGCTCGTCCACCGCAGCAGTGCTTGCATTCGCCCTATTGCTGATATATCGTCATTTCTTCGAATGAAGCCAAATGCAAAAACGTCCGGTGAAACTTTGTCAAAAATAGAAAAAATAGTTAGAATGCGTTTGCCCAAGGTTACTAGAAGATAGAAACCACCACGTGTGATTGTATAACCGTGCGCTATTTATTCTTAGAACCGGATAGCCGGCTCTAACGTAGGCTACCTTCTCATAGTTTGCCAAATATAAATAGGAAAATAAAAATATATATTGGCCTGTGACAACGCTAATCAACTATTATGAGTTCACTGTCACTAGTGTCACTTTCACTAGATGAATGCTCAGTTTGCTTTTATTATCGTTATTTAGGAAAGTTTTGGCTCATAAACTCAACTCTCCTAATTAGCATTGATTCTCACATCTAAGGACAGTCACACTTCATCTCGCTTTCTGAGTGGCTGTCACTCTCATATAACGCGTACTCCACTTTTTTATGCTCTCCGAGCATCTGACGCTGCTTTGCGGAGACTTTCCCTGACGTCCGCTGGGCCAGAAAATTGTCTTTATTATCTATCAATTTCAAGCTTTCGCGAAGCCGAAACGAGAGTCTCTCTCTCTCTCTCTTTTCATTCTTTTCGCACGTGTGATTACGTCTCTCGACCTCAAGACTCGTATACACGTCCCTTGCTTTGTATGCGCACTCAAACAACGCTGGACGAAATATTTGCACCGTGTTTTGTGAAAAGCATTAGCACTGAGACACCTCCCGACGAGTCTCCCTCATTTTACGTAGACATATACCTAAGCGTGAGCGTATGCACGTTCTCGCATTCCGACTTTATAAACATGCTGTGGTGCATGGAACCAGCGAAATCGCGCTCACAATTTCATTTTATTACTGCTGCTATCCATTTTCGCACAATTCGTCCGCAGGCACCAAAGTCGCTCACGTGTCTTGTAATAAGAATATTGTAACAAAGGCTACCTTTGACTCTAGGTACAAAACACCCTTACGTTCACCACTATACCGGGCTAGATTGCACCGAATTAGTTAAGTAGCAGCGCAGCTTCTATGAAATGTAAGGTAACTGGTCGCGTTAAATAGGGGAAGGCATTCGAGGCACATTTTAAAACATTGCATGCATTGATTTATGTGTGGTTTCATTTATGTGGTGCACCTGGAGTGTTGTTTGGCGAGATAGTGCATGGATTGCTCGGTGGCTTAAGGCCATCGAGCAATTTCGTTTTAGCTACAGTCGTTGATGAAAGGCGAGTGCTTGGCTTTGCACAGCCCGCCAAAACGCCTATTACAACGTACGCGGCATCTCGTAAGCGCTGTAGCAGACTCTCGCGGAACTGAAACTTAGATGCAGCAAATCATTGGCTATCATCGTATACTCTCGATGCTAGACGCTTTGCGTGCTACCTTGATATTATCGGCACACACTTCTTTCTTTCCTTGTCGTTTCATCGGCTATCGTGTGTCCTACTTGCCCTCTTAAGTGCCGAATAAGTTAAATTCATACCTGCGCTATAGTAATCCCTCCAGATAAGAGAATTTTTGGCTAAGAAAATGCGTAGCCAAAGAGAAAGCTTTGTGAATTCGGCCCCAGATGCGAGTAGAAAATTCTCGAAGATGCGGATCCATTGCGGCCAGGCAACAGCAGGGCAGCCAGGCGTGGCAGGAACGGGGGCGGTGGTGCCAGTCCGGAAACACTCGTGGTGCGGGAAACAGTCGGTGAAAATGACGAAAATCAGACCCCCTCCTAAACGAGCATCCTCGTCACCAATGCAGTGGCGGCGTGTCCCGCCGGTGAATGAACGACTAGACAACTTGAATACCCATCGGAACAAAGGCCCCTTTATTCCAACTTGCGCATGCTTATACATAAACAACACTGGCGCCACCTGCGGCAGTGATCGTTGAACCGAAACCAAACAGACCAATATACAACAGCATCGGTACTAGAAACGCCAGAGGAGAGCTACTAGTAGAATTCGCAAAGCACAATAAATCACGGATTTTGAATACCTTCTACCGAAAACGACGAAACCGCAAGTGGGCATTGAGGAGCCCTAACGGCGAAAATTAGAACGAAATAGACTTTATAATGAGTGCACACCCAGGCATCGTGCAGGATGTGGTAGTGGTTGGCAAGGTAGGATGCAGTGACCATAGAATAGTACGGTCTCGAATTCACCTAGACTTGAAGAAGTAACGAAAGAAATTGATACGCAAGAAGCCAATCAATGAGCTGGAACTGGAAGGGAAAGTACAGGAATTCAGAGTCTCGCTTCAGAACAGGTACTCGGCTCTTAGTGAGGAAACCAACCTTAGCGCAGATACAAAGAATGATAATCTGACGAGTATCATTACGGAGTGTGCAGTGAAAGTTGGAGGCAGTGTAGTTAGACAGGACACTGGAGAGCTTTCCAAGAAAACGAGTAATCTCATTAAGAAGCGTCAAATCTTGAAAGTATCAAGTACAATAGACAAAATAGAACTGGCAGAACTTTCGAAGTTGATTAATGGGCGTAAGGTATGCGATGTAAGAAGGTATAACATGGAGAAAATTGAACATGCTTTGAAAAACGGAGGAAGCGTCAAAGCAGTGAACAAGAAACTTGGGTTAAATAAAGATCAAATGTATGCACTAATGGACAAAGAAGGCAAAATATCTACCGATATGGATAGGATAGTAAAAATAGAGGAAGAGTTTTACAGAGATCTGTACAGTAGCCGGAACAACCACGACTTCAATACTATAAGAACTAGCAGTAAACCAGATGACACCTCACCTGTAATGATAGACGAACTCAGAAAAGCTTCGGAGAGCATGAAAAGTGGCAAAGCTGCTTGTGAGGCTCAGGTAACATCAGATCTGCTGAAAGATGGAGGACAGATTGTGTTAGAAAAACTAGCCACCCTGTTTACGAGGTGTCTCCTGACGGGAAGAGTACCAGAGCCTTGGAAGATCACTAACATCATCTTAATACATAAGAAAGGATATGACAAGGGCTTGAAGAATTACAGGCCGATCAGCTTGCTCTCTGTAGTATAGAAGCTATTTACAAAGGTAATTGCTAACAGAGTAAAGAGAACATTCGAATTCAATCAACCAAAGGAACAAGCATGATTTCGAACAGGCTACTCAACAATCGACTACATTCATACTATCAATCAGGGAATAAAGAAATGCTCAGAATATAACCAACCACTATACATAGCCTTCAGAGATTACGAGAAGGTGTTTCATTCAGTAGAAATATCAGCCGTCATGCAGACACTGCGGAATCAGGGCGTCGATGAAGTATATATAAACATCCTGGACGAAATATACAGGGGATCAACTTCTGCCATAGTGCTTCATAAAGAAAGCAACAGAATACCAATAAAGAAGGATGTAAGGGAGGGGGATACAATCTCTCCAATGCTATTCACCGCGTGCTTACAGGAGGTTTTCAGAAGCCTAGAATGGGAACAGTTAGGGTTAATGGAGAGTACCTTAGTAACGTGCACTTCGACAATGACATTACATTGCTGTGTAGCTCAGGGGACGAATTGCAACTCATGATTACGGAGTTAGACAAGGAGAGAAGAAAGATGGGTCTTAAAATCAATCTGCAGAAAATGAAAGTAATGTACAACAACCTCGGAAAAGAGCAGCGCTTCGAGATAGGTAATAGTACACTTCAAGGTGTAAATGACAATGTCTACTTAGGGCAGGTAATAACCGCGGAGCCGAACCACGAGATTCAAGCAACTAGAAAAATAAGAATGAGGTGGAGCACATTTGGCAAGCACACTTAAATTATGACTGATAGATTGCCACTATCACTCAAAACGAAGGTATATAACAGCTGTATCTTGCCGGTACTTAGCTACGGAGCAGGAACCTTGAGACTTACAAAGAGGGTTCAGCCTAAATTAAGGATGACGCAGCAAGCAATGTAAAGAAAAATTGTAGGCGTAACCTTAAGACACAAGAAGAAAGCGGAGTGGAATAGGGAACAAACGGGGGTGAAGGATATCATAGCTGAAATCAAGAAGAGGAAATGGACATGGGCCGGGCATGTAGCGCATAGACAGGATAATCGCTGGTCAGTAAGGGTAACTTACTGGATTCCCAGAGAAGGCAAGCGGGTTAGGGGGAGACAGAAGGTTAGGTGGGCAGATGAGAACAAGAAGTTTGCGCGTATAAATTGGCAGCAGCAAGCGCAGGACAGGGTTAACTGGCGGTACATGGGAGAGGCCTTTGTCCTGCAGTGGACGTAGTCAGGCTGATGATGATGATTTGAGATCGGCAATTTTAGCGCTTGATAAATTTAGAGGCTATGCCTTATAATAAAGGGGTTGCCTGCTGAATGAGGGCAAAACGCCTGTCATCTACAACGGTGGCACTTACGTAGGGTTAATTCCGACGACGGAATTCCACCATAGTTTCGACGACGGCCGCTTTCAAAGTGACCGCTGATAATCCAACAGTCAAGGGAAATCATGAAGGCTCCGTGTAGGAGGCTATGGTCAGGTGACCTGAGGTTCTCTAGAGGTGTCATCATCGGTGCGCCAGAAAGCGAGCGAGAATTCTTCCGGATGCAGCGGCGCTGCGGTCGCTTTCAAGATGCCCCTCCGCGCCTCCGTGCGCTTATCAGTCGTTTTTCATTTCAAATATTTCACGCTACCCTGCAGATTACAACAAAGTCTACCTGTCACAATTCTGGCGGCATGCTGCAAAGCGTGTATTGACAATGAAATTTAGTGTTTTCGATTCACTTCGTAGTATATCAGCTACAAAGCTTAGAAGATAATCAAGTGACTTGCCGTGAGCTTCACACCAAAGCAAAGTGACGTTTTCATTTTGATGCCACAGTGTTCTCCGTGACGTCCCATTGCAGGTAAAGGTATCTACAACCGTTATTTTTATGACTTGCGCAATCAAGGTAAACATTTACAAGCAACATATTTATTCTCACGAAAGCAAAAAACATGAAAAATAAACACAGCATATGCATTAAGGTTATAAGGTTAGAGAGAACTGCAAGTTATACGAAACTCAGCCATAGTAAGTGAATAAGGCTACGACATTTGTAACATTGTGAGCAATACAATAGTAAAATTACAAGAAACAAAACAATGTGAGGAATGCACAATAGCATAAAATAAAACCTTGTTCACTGTGTTAACATTATGACAGTTAAGTCATACGTCTCAACTTCAAGAACTACATTTTCCTCTGTTTTTATTGGACGCATTTTCTCGTGCAACGAAAAAATACATTCGGGTCAGTGTGAAGAATCTAGATATTCTATTTGTCACTTCCAATTTCTGGTGTTCAATGTTCACAGCCGACCATACTTAGCCTCACAGACAGCATGCTAGGCAAGAAATAAAGTCTTTTAAGCTGTCACTTTTCAACTTGTTGACGCTGAAGTAATATGTGAAAGGCATGATTCTGCCGGAAACAAGCTGAAATTCTCAGAGTGAAGCAACAACCTGCTTCATGCGTTGAACTTCGTCTTTTCACGACCTTCCGGGCCACATAGCCACTGACGTAAGAAGTGATCCAGGAGTGACTTTTGCGTCCAACGAGATCAGAGTGGTCAGAAAGGGCTTTAAAAGCAACAATTTCATGAACCTCATTGAGGTGCCCCACATATAGCAGCTCATCCAGCTTATTCTGCAGTTTTATTGAATTATTGTGGATGCTCGGACATAAAAGGCTGCTCAGAACTCCAGAAGGTATGTTTTCACTGGAGGGCGACTGTGCCAAACTGTAAAAACTGAGGCAATTCACAGCGATCAAAAATTCTGTTGGCGAAGGTGAGCATTCGATCCAGACGTTTGCTTCAGACATCCAAAAAGATTTTAAGCGCGTCTTGGCAGAGGCGAGACGTCATCAAGTATTTATAACCCAAGGTTCTCGTGACATAGTGCCGGATGAAAAGGGTGCTTGTTAGAGTGACGTGGAGTTCTTCGGCAGTTGATTCCCTCAGGAACCATCGTCCTTGGGTACAGCGTTTTCCACAGTTGCGAAAAACCCGTTGATAACATGCTTGTAACTACGGACGATTAATCTTTCGTCAGAATGAGCTCCACACACAACGCAGTTCTTTTCCTGTGGTTTGTCAGCGCGAGGAATCGCACACTCCCAGGCCTTGCGCCGTTCATCGTCGGCGGGAGCAGAGAAGAGAGACGCGTTCTTCCCTTGTTTGCGGGCCAAAGCATATCCGACATTGCATCCAGGAGTAAAGCATTGTGTTTGCTGTTTACCCATTACTGTGGCATGGTCACATTGGCACGTATTGAACCCGAACAAGTCCAAATATGCAAAGCGCCGACATTGTGACTTGTGAGCACACGAGCAAGCGACTAAACGTGCCGCGCTAGCGGCTGGCGAGCGCTCTTGACCAATCAGGGTGGCGACTTGCGTGCCACTCGGCGGCGAAATAAAATACCAGCACGTCTACTTTCAAGGCGCGGTCTAGTAGGTGTTCAGTGGCACAGTCGGAACGACGCTGACAACAATCCTTCTTGCCACCATAGAAGAGTTAAATTATTCTAGCCACAATAGTTAAATCATAGGTGTTCCGTGGTTAAATCTGGCTCTCTAGGCATACATTTTTTTGCGTGTGGCGTGCTGTCGCTTTTAATTAGCAGTGGTTCAGGCAACCTCAGGTTCTCTGGACGTGCGCGCATGAGTGCGTGTGTGGAATGAACTGTACGCGATCGCGAGCTGTACGCATTTGTGTTGTGCTGGACGAGTGCCGATTGCGGTGTCCTTGAGGTGGGCGCGAGCACTGCGATGGTGCTTATCGTTGCGCATGTGCTTGACAAACGCGGAAGATGTTTGCAGCGCTTAAGTTTGCACTATGGTCTCTCGCACTAGAGACCTCACTTTCACTGTCATCGCGTGCTTCAGCGTTATTTTTGTGATTGCTACTATTTGATTTTCTTTTTCGTGTGAGCTGGCAACAGTCGCTGTACAAATTTTAATGAGCGTGAAGGTATGTTTTTCACTGTGCTTGCTCATATGCTTCGGCAACTTGCTTTTGACTGTTTTGCCGTTGCTCTTTGAATGTACCAATTAATCAATGAGTGGCATTACTGCTGTTTTATCGGTCAACGAGGCCAATTTTCTGTGGCGGTTAAGCCATGCAAGTGTTACACTATGTAATTTACATGATCATGCATAAATGCAGAAGCGGGTATTTCATAGTGGAAAACACGAATCAAATCGAAAGAGCCTGTATGGCACTAGTCAAGCTTTATACAGCGGCACGATCGAAAATTCTACTTAAACAAGTGTTTGACACCTTGGTATATAGCACGTGCGGTTGGCACCGGCAGGTTTTCCCGCCCACGCGTGCCTCATTTTTCGGCGTGAAATAGCACACTTGTAAGCAAGTAACAAACGAGTATCAATCCCTTTTGAAGAAAAAAAACATATAGGCACCTGTTTTGTTTTTTGTGGTATTGGAAAGTAAGCGAAATTCTAGGGAAAAAAGAACTTCATTCATGTATGAGAACAGCAAAAAAAAGCACTGACAAAGCGGTGACTTCTTTTAATCTATGAAAGTGTTGTACATCATTTTGTACAGTTATGTTCTACATAACTTACCGTTCGAGACTTACGTGTATCATTGAAGGAAGGTGACTGTAGTGCATTTAGCAAAACGTACTAATGTACGCACAAATGTATGTTCAACAGCGACATGTGTTTTGTATAACCACTTGTTTACATTTGCATAGTGATTCCAACAGCAACATGGGTGTTAGCAACATCACGCGTGGTAAGCTGACATGTAGAGCTTGTGCTCTCAAGAATGGTAGCCCCGAGCACTGCTGCATAAATTACCAAAGTGTATGGAACTTAACTACAATTGACGAAAACTGGTCGTGACGGCTGCATCATAGGAGTGCATCTGTAATTTTATAAAATTCCATAGTTAGCATTGCAACTGCAATTGAAATTGTACCTGAGTGGTGTCTATTTCCACAGCAGTGTCTATACCTGGTGTGGCTCTGTGGTAGAATACTTGATTGCCATGCAGAGTGTTTGGTTTTCATTCTTGCTGGTGCCCTGATATTTATTCATTGCATTTATAGTGTCAACACTGACTTTTTCCTGGACGTTGTCATGTTAAAAATACCAATATTATTTCTTGACATTCTTGAGTAGACGAACTGTCAATCTCCCGGGCACATAATCGCATATTTGCCAGATGTGTGCCACACAACTGTAAGAAAGGGTTTGGCGACATACGCGGTGGGATCGTGGCATTATTCATCACCTGACGGGCAATCGTATTCGTCAAACCATCTTATCCTCCCATACTATATGATTTACTCAAAGCTAAGGGAGTGATAACGACAGCAACCAGACGTAGGTGGCTAAATAGATAGATAGATCATTGAAGGTAATTTCTCCTTTTTAGTCAATTGAACACTGCACGGTGGAAAATATTTGCTATGAACATTATGTAACTAAACACTCGATGTTTCATTTTCTTTAATGAAGTTATTTTTTCAGTGTTGTATGAGCAGGCCAAGTTCTATGTGTTTTATAAGCAGACTCCTATCTTAGAACAACTAAAGCGTCCTGTGAAAATATTCCACTTGTCTGCATCCACTGTTGCTTACGAATCTGTCCTTCCCCCCTGCCTACCTACGCATTTTAGATTCCAGGCATACAACTGGCAGATGACTGTTTTATTCAGCACCAGCTTGCTACAACAACAGCGCTGAGGAGAAAGACATACACTCCAGTGTTTTCAGTTTTACAGCTTAATGTGGCTGCCAGCATACTACAGAAGAATGCCCACCAAGTCTTAGTGCTGCATGCTCAGTTCATAACAACTTTTCACTATGTCTTTCTTGAGAATACTTGATATTTAAAATTGATGTCTAATAATGATTCACTTCTGAAAGCTTTGTTGTCACATGCATTGACAAACAAGGAAAGGGTGTGCTTTAAATAGCTGCAGATAGCAGCAGAAGGTGCATTGTCATTCACTGAAAGGCTGATGCATCTTTCTCAAACAAATTTATCGTTGTTCTCTCCTTGAAGAGTTCCCAGTGCACCTGAATAGCACTGGGCTTGGTGAACCACAATCATGTCTAGCTGTTCCCAATCCTGCTCTTCCTGTACAGCTTTGAAAAACTGAGAGCAAGACCATAAATTATGCTCCACTCATCACCATATTGCCTTGCCGCTTCACTCTTTCAGTTCATTAAGTACAAAGCATTTCTTAGAAAACCTCGGCGACTTTGATCGTATCTATCTATCCACCTACAACTCTTAGCTTTCCTTGCCGTTTCGATAATGGTATATATACCGAAATTGGTATGGCGTAACGTGACTGTATGACAAGCATAAATCAATAGTCATAACATGAAAACCTCTACATGTATGTCATGAATGTCATAATCTACATTTCATGGCCTTGCTGCTCTTGTGGTGGTTTCGTTCACATAACATATTGGAAAAATGGTATAGTATGACATCACTGCTGTCACGGGGAGGCGATCGCCAGGCTAATTCCAAGGGCCGAAGTATCGGCCCCCCGAACCGCACCACGAAAGCTTGGACAATTTAGAAGTGGTCCTTTTTGGTGCGCCAGCGGACGCCGGCTGTGGCCCAAAGAACAAGTCAGAGCCGAGAGTTGATCAGCAAAACAAAATTATATTCTCAAAAAAGGCAGATCGAAAACAATACACAAGTATGCACACTCCACGATAGTTGCATAGAATATGTCACCAATCAAACAACGTACTACACAGTACAATCAGCCACACTCGAAACAACGGACACAGACAACAATACGCGCTACCATGCAGTCGCATGCATTGAACAACCAAGACATTTAAATACTAAAGAGATAAAAAACCTGTTCAGTCCGAAGTTCTTGGAACAAAAGTCTGGATGATACTCTTCCGAGAATCACTCACTCAAGGTCCAGCGTTGTTGTCATTGTGCTGCCCCCGAAGTTTCTCTTCCAGGAAACCTCGCGTCTTCAAATGGCCACTCTCCAAGCTTCAAACTTCTTCGCCGAAAACACGTCGGCTTCACACACGCAGCTGTTGCCACGTGTCTTCGCTCGATAGCGGTAAACACACACTCTTGCCTGTAGCTCGAGTCGTCACCCCTCAGGTGGAAATCATCTTCTCCTGCTTTGTCTCTACGGACGAAACCTTCGCCGACTACACGGCGGAATCCCTACGCGCTCTGGCGCTAACTTCCGTCTTCTCCCGATCACTCGTCTCGGCTGCTCGATTAAATACCTTCCGCGCGAGATTCCAGAAAGTTCTCACCATTTCGTCGGTGCGATGCGCAGTGAAGGCTGGGGGAAAGGTCGAGACAATACGAGGGCCGTCCGCGACGGATGACTCAACCCGGCATCACCACGCCCCTTTCCGTCTAGAACATCCGAGGGCTTGCTCGGGCGCCGATGAGAGGAGGTTCGTTGGCGAACCCACGCTTCCGAGGGGAGAGAGTTGCTCGCCCGGGAGGGGGGGTCTTTGGATGTTTGTTTTCTTCTTTTTTGTTATCGTTAGCCTCGCGGCGTCACTCCGGCGTTTCGTCGCGAGGATTCGGCGGCGCGCCCCTTTTGAGCGCTCGTTTCGTGACAACTGCATGGCGAACATAAGCGACTGACCTTAACGGGGAAATAATGATATGCCTGTCATGTAAAACACAACTGCATGCTATGCTCATAGTGCTGTTTGGTCGTTCTGCTCCAAATTTGGTGGTACACCAAATTTGGTGTTACGAGACATCAATAGATGATGAAGGTATATGACTGGTGCAAACGTTATAAACATGGTATCGTACTACTAATACTATTGCTGGGGTCAGTTGGTTCATGATTATTTAGACAGATTTATCAGCGCATACCATTCTCATGATGCAATCGCGGCCGTTTCGCTAGCTTGACGTATAACAAGTTTGTTAATTATGTCACGTGAATGGACAATGAAGGTAAATGACACGTGCAAACATGATAATCGTGATATGCATGTCATGTAAAACGTCACTTCATGCTACGCTCATAGCGCGCTCGCGGGCATTTCTCTAGCCCCACATATACCAAATTGGTATCACGTGACGTGATTAGACGTTGAATGTAAATGACTTGTCCAAACATATTAATCGTTACATAAAGGTCATCTTCGACATAATTTACATCCACTTCGCAACGTTTTCATGAATTTAGGCAACATACCAACCTTCCTCATTTGTTCTCCGCATATCATCGATTCCCGCTGTACGTGGGATCTACCATTTTTTTACATTAACGGACTCATTAGCCAATTTCTTATTTTCTGCATTCACACTTTAACAGCTTAGACCCTGGCTACATTATCTGGAATCGCACATGTGTGCCTAGAAGCCACCTACAAAGTGGGCTCTAATAGGCCTGGCCTACCTTCGATGCATCTTAATCCACTATTTGTTTACTATGCTTCCAAACAACAGGTGCATCTTCACTTTTTTGCGTTCTTGCTAAACGACCTCGTTGAAAAAATAACTTTTGTATTTCATTCACAGTATGTAATAAAAGTGTTTGTATCCTCCATTTTATACTTCTCAGCTTCATAATAGGATGTGACAGTATTGTCTGCCCTAAAATAAAGCGATCTTCATAATCTGGTTTTCTCTATGGCTCCATTCATGCCAGGGAGGCATGCATAATTCCTGCGCAGCTCTAGCCATGTAGTACGAAACACACACACAAGAACTGCCTTCTTCAAGGCAGGAAGAAGTAGAGATTAAGTGACAAATTGCATGGCCAGGAATCATAGACATTGTGGCAGTTGAGCAAGTGTCCCCCCAGGTGTCACCACTGGGTCGAAATTGTGCCGGTGCTGCGCCTACCGAAGCAGTGGCGAGGGGATCTTTCGAGACGTTGTACTCTTCCTCGCTTTTGCCCTCTCACTCTCCCTTCGGAGCATTGTGCCTCGCTCGACTGCGGCCGGGCTAGACTGCACCTGCGCACAAGGAGTGGGCGCAGGTGGCCTGGCTCTGGCTCGAAACGCGTTGCGGAAGGCACCGGCTTTCACCATCGCTAGTTTAGGGCAGGTAATTCAGGGGCACCTGTGAAACTTATCAGCCTATGAAATAAAATATTTTTGTCGTGGTATGATGCGGGCCGTGTAAACAAAGGAAAAGCTTTCAGTTTTCATTCATTCGTCCAGGTGTACTATTGTTACTTATAAAATTTAAGGTGGAATGCGAGGGCGAAAATGCTGAAAATGTATTTTACTTCTGCTGCACTAGGTGTCAAACGGCAAAAGTACGCGATTGAGACCTGTTATTGTGAGACCATCTCTAGAAGTCTTGGCGCTTCAGAATCGACTCAAACTCGTAGCATCGATTGAATTTATTTTCAAGCGCTAGATTGATCGTCCAATGTGTCCGAACTCACGGATGTACTATGGTTACTACCCGCTACTAACTGCAGCGGACGATCACCGCGGGTTTCCGCTTAGCGAGCCACAGGGCCGCTACTCCGTTTACTCGCGTGTAGCGCACCACTCCGCGCGCGCTCAACTAATTAGGCGTTTAGCGCGGCGCGGCAAATAGACAGTGTTCTAATGCAAAAGTACACAACACTTTATTGCCTCTGGCGGCACCCCGAGCAACAGTACAACGTTCGCTCCCGGGACGCGGGTAGCAAAGGGACCCGCACGCGGACGTTCACAATCAGGGGAAAACCGCGAGCACGTCGCAGCTGGCAATGGCGAGCTTTGACACGCCGGTCGGGAAAAGGTCCCTCGCGGCGATGCTGCGCACTCTCACGATGGCCAATGGGCCTGGTCGCGAGTGTTAGGGCACCTCGTACGCGTAGGCCTAACGCAAGTGCGGCTCGTTGTGGTACGACCACTTCAAGCAGTAGGCACCGCTCCTGGCTTAGCGTACGCTACCGAAGCCAGCTTTCAAGTAAACACGCCTGCCGGGGTACCCAAGGCCACCCCGGGCAGGCTACAGTCCGCGACTCCCAAAGGGGACGCGGACGAAGGAAAACACTTGCTTACTCGGCGTGGACGACGAAGAAGAGAGCGCTCCCTCGGCGCGCGTGTACCGCGTGCCGTGCCCGCACGTAGCGCCATCTATCGCCACGTGGTGTTAACAGAACAGGAAAGCAAAAGGGTGTGACCGTGTGGCGGAATGCCCGCGCAATGGTCGCAGGTGCACCTCAGATCCCCACATCCTCCTCTCCTTAATTCACCCTATATACCGGTCTGCAAAGGCAGCCGGTCGTCGCCCATGCATGCAAAGGCGTCATGCAATGGGAAACAGCTAGCTTCAGCCTCGCTCTGCAACTGCTGCTGAAGAAAAAAAAATAAACAACACAAGAATACACTTGACAAATACAATGGCTCTGCAAAAGAGGGGTAACGGGAGTTCATGATGCTCACGCAAGAGCGCGTCCACGGCTCGGAGGGCAGCGTCACGTAATGTCTGACTTGGGTGATTGCGTGGATGCGAGAGTTCGAGGGGAGGGTTCTGGTTGAGGCCTTCATGCGAGGAACGGGCTCACCTTCGTCTGGTCGGTGTTGACGACAGCCCTGCGAGTCCGATGAACGCCGCCTCGGTGAAGGTTCGGATGGATCTCGCTGCGACAGCCGGCCCTTCTGCTGGAATAATGGTCGCCAAATCCATTGGCTGCGAGGCGTCCTGCGGCGTCGGTCGAGTCGTGCACAGCGTCTGCGAATGCTGGCCTCGTGCAGGAGCCTCGTGCAGGTCTCCGAACACCTCCAGAGTCCAAAGTGGTGTAGGGGTCGGTGACTTCCTAAGTTGTCGCCACACGCACACACACCTCCGATGGTCGGGTCTCTCCAAACGCGCACCGCAAAGGAAGCGCAGTGTCATTTGTCCCTCTCCTCACGCTAAAGCACCAATTCACAATCCCCGCCTCTAGCGAGAAGAAAAAAAAGAAAACACGAAAAAACATCAAGTAAACAACAACACTCAAATGACAATCAGCAGCAGTAACTGGGCGGAACTGACTTCTTTGCAAGCGCTGGCTCTAAAGGAGTTAGCTAACTGAGACTAGAAAGTAAAAATGAGGGCCTTCGGTTGCGGAAATAAGCCCGCCGTCCGGCGCGAAATCACTAAGGTGACCGCTTCCTCAGATTATACCGGTGCGTGGTCCGAATGCGGTCCGCCGCGCCGGGTGTGCGCCGTTGCTTGCGCGAAGAGCCACTGGGCGCTGGCTCGTCAGACCTCGACGCAAAGGCTTTCAGGTCTGCGATATTGGCACGGCTGAGTTTTCCCGAAAGTGGGTCTTTCAGCAAGTACGCGAGTGGAGTCCAAGCTTTTTCCACTTGGTACGGACCAAGCCACTTTGGAGCGAGCGAAGTTGAGAAACCCTTGCTCGCGTCGCTAAAAGCGTGGTTGCACTTCAGGACGAGGTCACCCACCTTAAATGAAAGGTGGCGACGTTTTCGGTCGTACTGGGCCTTTTGCTCGGCCCTGGCCGATGCCAAACTCTGCCTCGCTCTACTGAGAGCTCGACAAAGCCTGTCCCGAAGTGTGGAAGCGTAAGCAGAACAGTCTGCCGGGTCTTCCTCGTCTCCGAGCTGGCATTGCATGACACTGGTCACCGGATTTGCCAACTCCCTTCCGAAATTAAGGAAGGCGGGAGGGAAACCAGTAGAGCGACTCTCGGAGGTGCGGATTGCAAACGCGAGTTCACTCAAATGGTCTGCCCAGTCCCTTTGACTTTCGGCAAAGGCCGCCAACATCGGTTTGAGCGTACGATTGGTTTGCTCCGTCGAATTGGACTGGAGATGGTAGGGCGAAGTGGTGCAGTGATCTATTCCTAGGGAACGGCACGTATCACCAAACACCCGAGCGGTGAAATACGACGCATTGTCCATGATCAATCTTTTCGGAAAGCCGAACCGACAAAACACTTCCTGTAGCCTCTCTAGCACCGCTCGCGCTGTCACTTTCCGCAGCGGAAGCAGCTCCACCCATTTGGAAAAATGATCGACAACTACCATCAGATGTATGAACCCCTGCTTACTCCTGGGGAACGGCCCCATTAGATCGCAGGTGGCTACTTGCCACGGACGCTCACTGACAATCGGTTTCATCAAGCCGGGCGGTTTGCCACCCTTTGATTTCACCGTTTGACAGACGTGGCAGGAACGGCACTAGCGAAAAAATGTCACGCTTTATGCCAAGCCAAGTCACAACCTTGCTCAGTTTCGCAAAAACTTTAGAGCCACTCAGGTGACCGGCAATGGGCTCGTCATGAGAGACTCGCAACAGTGCGGCTCCCAGACATTTGGGCATAACCACCTTAAACGGGTCTATGGACTCGTCGTCAGTGGCTATATACTTCAGCAGGAGCACGTCAGGGTCCAGCAAAATGAATCCGCCGGGGACTCAGCGACACACGCTGTTTCAGCCCCCTAATCGCACCCGCCGCAGAACAAGCAGCGTAACGGTGCGCCTCTCAAGACGGTTTAACGGCACCCGCCGCAAAGCAAGCAGCGTATACGGCGCTCCGTCCCTCCGAGACTCGAAACGGAATCACTCTGCTGAGCCTTCAGTAGCTCTTCGCTGCCGAAAGCAACTCCCATTCTCCCAAATGGGGGAGTCTGGTATCGCGCACACTCTGGACCGCAGCAACCGCCGCGTGCACGGCGTCACGGGTTCGCTCTCGGCACAATGGCCTTCGGAAAGTTCCCCCCGCTCGGCCGCTACGCAGTGCGCCGCTTACCTGGATAGCAGCCAAGGTCGTCCTCATGGGGACTCCCCCTTTTCGCCGCTGTTTCGCCCCCGACGCTTGCCAGTGCTAAGGCACCGCGAGCGGCCGTCGCACCGGAATCCAGGTTCTCGGCAGACAACAGGGGCATGAGATAGCGCGTCAGCTACCACGTAGGAGTGTATTCACCACAAAAAGAGGTGACGACACAGGCGAGCGCCGAAGGGCGCCCGTCGATAGAGGCGGTGGCCTCTTTGTGCAACGCGGCATGCCACGGAGCAGACATGTTGCGACGAGCCCGAATCGCGCAGGCGAACTGGCTCGCTAAGACTAACCAAAGGCTTAATGAGCCTTTAATACCGCGTTGGGTACCAAGCTGCTAGGTTGCCTAGCAGCCAGCGGGCAAAATTCGGCAACGGCTGAGGCCGCGGTGCCCATCTGCGCCCTGGAAGCTCCACTGAGAGCCGTTTCGGAGCGCTGTGACATGGAACTGTCGTGCATTCCAAAGGGAGCAGTAGTAGTCCAATTTGCCCTTGTGCACTGTTCGGGTTGAGCAATGGCCCCGGACCCAAAACACGCTACCTCTCCAGTGGGAGCTGATACGTAGCGCCTCGTGTCATCCCTACTGGGGCTTGTGACAAGTGAGGGTGCGCGATTGTGATGCTCAAAGGGGGCACTGGCCCTGTTCTCGAGCAATGCGGTATCTGCTAAAAGCGTCAGCGGACAGAACTCACGCGGAGCAGACAGAACGCGGCGAGCCTGTTCGCAAAGGCGGGCCGACTCGGCTAAGACTAATCAAAGGCTTAATGAGCCTTTTATACCACGTTGGGCGCCAGTATGGTGACCCCCGCTACTAACTGCTGCGGACGATCACCGCGGGTTCACGCTTAGCGAGCCACAGGGACGCTTCTCCGTTTACTCGCGTGTAGCGCACCGCTCCGCGCGCGCTCAACTAATAAGGCGTTTAGCGCGGCGCGGCAAATAGACAGTTTTCTAATGCAAAAGTACACAACACTTTATTGCCTCTGGCGGCACCCCGAGCAACAGTACAACGTCCGCTCCCGGGACGTGGGTAGCAAAGACACCCGCACGAGGACGTTCACAATAAGGGGAAAACCGCGAGCACGTCGCAGTTGGCAATGGCCAGCTTTGACACGCCGGTCGGGAAAAGGTCCCTCGCGGCTATGCTGCGCACTCTCACGATGGCCAATGGGCCTGGTCGCGAGTGTTAGGGCAAACCTCGTACGCGTAGGCTTACGGCAAGTGCGGCTCCGTGTGGTACGACCACTTCAAGCACTATGCACCGCTGTGGGCTTAGCGTACGCTACTGAAGCTAGCACTCAAGTAAACACGCCTGCCGAGGTGCCCAAGGCCACCCCGGGCAGGTTACAGTCCGGCAATTCCCAAAGGGGGCGCGGATGAAGGAAAACACGTGCTTACTCGGCGCCGTCCACGGAGAAGAGACCGCTCCCTCGGCGCGCGCATACCGCTCGCCGTGCCCGCACGTGGCACCATCTATCGCCACGTGGTGTTAACAGAGCGGGAAAGCAAAAGGGTGTGGCCGTGTGGCGGAATGCCCACGAAATGGTCGCGGGCGCGCCTCAGATCCCCACAGTACAAATATTCATTATTTCACTTTCTGTCTTCTAAGACAGGTTGCGAGAGCACGTCAGTCACCCAGGGCTGTCGTTAATTCTGTGGGTGAGCGGTGTGAATTTCTTTATGAAGTATGATGCGGTCTTCAGAACACACGGGAGCGCGAACAGCGGGATTCATACTTCATGAGCAAATTCAAATTACTCCCACACAAAATAATGAAAGTACTGAGCGACTGACGCGCCTTTTAGTCAGAAACAGAAAGTGAATTATTTAAATAATTTATTCAGTGCAATTGTTCATATATACGTGAATTTGGATACACAGGACCACAGATCTGGCGCTTGAAAACAAGCGCCTTTTTTATAGCTGTTTTATGCTCTTGTGTTTATCTCTTAAAGATTCTCTATTTATTTTGTGTTTCACTGTGACCAATGCCTTTTTAAAGCTCAAGCCGGTCGTATTTATGTACCAACTTTGGTGTGGATGACTCAGTGCCGCGGGTGAACCACCGAGTGACCGAACCACCTGAGCTTGAACTCAGACCATGTGTTTTATGCGAAGAAGTGGAAATTATTTACTTTTTCCCTTTTCTTTGGTCGTTTCTTCAGGGAGCCATTTCCTCTCCTCCTCAGGACAATGCACGGACATATCACCCGCTTTCAACGAAACTCTGTCCACCGTTTTTTTTTTTCACTGACAAACATTTCAGCATAGCCATAGTCACTGCCGCTTCTCTCGCAGGTTTGTTCTCTGAGCGTTCTTCCTTTCATTTTTTTTTCTGGCCCTCAAACTGGTTGGGCGTCTCTCTGCTGCGGGACGTGCCATTTTGCTTACGTCCTCCGAAGAACGCTGGACGACCAGCCAAAACTGTTAGGAGAAAAATAATTGTTTGGTTCTTTACGTCGCACTACGCTCCAAGTTAATTATATATATATATATATATATATATATATATATATATATATATATTAACTTCTCTTTTTGTAAGACATCACTAGAAGACGGTCCATTTGTCGACGAAACGTTGGCTCGAGCACATAACTCGTGTTTATAGATTTATCCATCGCTAGCTTCTATTTTTTCACTTTCTGCCGTTTTTCTATATACCAAATTATTTATTTACAAGACGTTATCCCGCAAAGCAGTGAAGAAATTGTTTCCAGGAAGTGCGGAGATGATTCTCAAAGAGGTGTCTTGACTTTTGTGCGTGAGTAGAGTTTGAGTGATAGGTTGTTTCTTGTGAAATGCTGCACGGAGTCACTCACGAGGAGCTGGTGCAGAGCACGCACGCCAGGCTAGCCTCGCCTTTACCAACGCAATCACAGCCCTCTTATTTAACCAATCGCATTCATCACTTATTTCAATTATACGCAACTTCACTGTGGCCGCTGACAAAAACTAAATAACTACATGGAAACTTCCCCTCAGCTCCGCAGTCACGGTGATCTGCACGGACGTCTTTTTAAGTGTGGCAGCTTGGGCTAGTTGGTATGACATGACGATAGTTTTAGTGCGAGAACAGAACGACTACAAAGAGACAAGAAGTGTCTTTCGTGTCTCTTTTTCACCGTTCTGTTCTCGCGCTATACCTATCGTCTTTTTAAAATCACACGGCACCTGACTTATAGCGATTGCCGACGTGGACCAGCACACTTTTTTAGCGGTAACTTCGGGAGAAAGGGCGCAACTCAAAGGACCCATGACTTGAAAGTTTTCTTTGCGACTTCACTACTGATATATGTAGCTTTGCGTCTGGTAATGCCTAAATTGAATCTAAAATGCTCTAATACTACAATGCGCTCAAAATTCTGTGACGCTGAACGCACTGTTTTCAAATAGAGTGACCCACGAGTGGTGAAGAATGAAACGTTGTGGGTGTTTCGAGCGTGTGGCCTCAAAAAAAAAAGTCATTCTTGGCATAACCATCCGCGGAGCAAGAGGGGGTGGCAATGGTCTTCGCCGGGTGCCAGTTATAATATTGAGTGCACTCCACAAGTGTTCTCTGACGCAAATATTAGCTTGCTTGACCTATGCAACGTTTCGAGGAGGCCCCATGTCTAGGTCCAACCACGGAAAGTGTCGATTGCACTTGAATACTGCGATGAGCTCGCAGCCTTACTTTAAAACCAAATTAAAATATCTTACAGGCAACGCTCGTCACTAATAATCGGCCAGAAGTGGCCTCGCATGCAGTTCTCTCAAACAACACAAACAACTTGAAGTTCCAGATTTGGTGTCAGGGGTCAATGTTCTCCTAGCCTACGCGGACACTGCGCGCATGCAACTGACTTATTCATCACACGAGCATCTCCTTCAACTTCATTCCTCTTTTTTTCTTTCACTCTCCTCTTCAGTTTTTCCCTTTATGTTCTTTTGTCTGCCCCTTCCATTTCAAATATTTTTTTTGCCTCACCTATTTAATTTTTCTCCCAAACATTTTTTTCTTTTGCCTTCCTCTCTTTTTTTCGCTATCACCATCCCTTCGATTCCCATTCCCTCATGAAAGCTTGGTTTGAGATGTCCCCGCAGGCTCACTTGAGATCATGGTGCACGAGACTGTTATCGTGTACTATACACTCCATATTCTCCCCCTTCTCGACGATGCTAACTGAGAAGGAAACGAAAAACGTGCACGATGATGACGCCAAGTGTCGTAACGTTGTTTAAAAATTGTATTCACTAAGAACCATTGTTGTTTGTCGGCATTCGATTACTTACCCAGTACTTTAAATGGCTGATGTCGAAATTTGTGTGAGGTTAATAAAGCTTGTTGCCATCTTTAGGGTCTTACTAGGTTTCAACTTGGGCTTGTTGGTACGTTAGGACGAGTAGTGTTGCGTGTAGGATTGAACAAAGGACGGAACACAAATACACGCTCAGAGCGCGAACTGAAAAGTTTATTGACAAGAACAACAGAACCCTATTGTGCGCATTTCCATGAGCACAATGCACATTACAGCAGAGTTATGAACATGAGGCGTGGAACAGCGATTCAAATAACAAAGTACAAAACCAACGTCGTACTCTTGATGATTTACCATCAATAACGTGCATGAGAGCGGGGCAACATAATCACAAGCAACAGTACCATGCACATGTCGTAGCGCTCACGTATGCTAGTTCTTTCTTACGTAAGAACATGCAAGCCGCCTTTGTCCTTGGTACTTGCAGGAGCACCAAGACATTCATAAATCAGCAGGTTGTTGAAAGAAGCTGTCACCCCAAACAATTACACAAGTTCCAGCTCTATCATTATCATCAGCATAATCAGCCTGACTACGCCCACTGCAGGACAAAGGCTTCTCCCATGATCAGCCAGTCAACTGTGTCCTGTTCTTGCTGCTGCCATTTTGTACCCGCATACGTCCTAATCTCATCTAACTTTCTGTCTCCCCATAATCCACTTGCATTCACTGGGAATCCAGTCAGTCATCCATAATGACCAGTGGTTATTCTGCCTAGGCGCTACATGCCCAGCCCATGTTCATTTGTTCAAACCTCATGTTCATTGTTCAAACCCCAGTTTGTTCCCTGATCCACACTGCTCTTAAGGTTACACCTACCATTTTTTTCTTTGCATTACCCGCTGCGTCGTCCTCAATTTAAGCTGAACCCTCTTTGTAAGTCTTCAGGTTTCTGTTCTCTAGATAAGTACCGGCAAGATTCAGCTGTTATATACCTTCCTCTTGAGGGATAGTGGCAATCTACCAGTCATGATTTGGAGCGCTTGCCGAATGTGCTCCGCCCCATTCTTATTATTCTAGTTACTTCAATCTCGAGGCTCGGCTCCGCGGTTTTCGCCTGTCCTTAGTAGACGTATAGTCTATTACAACTTCGTGTACTTTTGCATATCTCGAAGCACTGTTCTATTCTGAAGTTGTACATTACTTTCATTTTCTGCAGATTAATTTGAAGACCTATCTTTCTGCTCTATTTGTCTAATTCAGTTCTCATGAGTTGCAATTCGCCCCCTGAGTCACTCAGCAATGCAATATCATCCGCGAAGTGCAGGCTACTCAGGTAGTCTACATATAAACACTCACCTGTAAGCCTTCCCATTCTAGGCCTCTGAAAACCTGCTATAAGCATGGGGCAAATAGCATTGGGGAGATTGTAACCTCCCTTCTTACATCATTCTTGATTGATATTATGTCGCCTTTTTCATGGAGCACTACAGTGGCAGTTGATCCTCTGTACATTTCTTCAGGATGTTTATATCTGCTTTGTCGACGCCCTGATTCCACAGTGTCTGCATGCTTGTTGATGTTTTTACTGGATCCAATGCCTTCTCCTAATCTATGAACTTGACTGTATTCTCAGCATTTCTCTGTTGCCTGATTGATAGTACTCAACCAGCACTGAGAGGAAAATCACAGGAACTAAGTCTCGCTTCAGAACTGATACTCGGCTTTTATCGAGGAAACCAGCCTTAGCGTGGACGCGATGAATGATAATCTGACGCGTATCGTTACGGCATGTGCAGTAGAAGTTGGAGGTACGGTAGTTAGACAGGACACCGGCAAGCTGTCCCAGGAGAGGAAAGATCTCATCAAGAATCGTCAAAGTATGAAAGCCTCAAGTACAACAGACGAAAGAGAACTGGCAGAGCTTTCGAAGTTGATTATTAAGCGTAAGGCATCTATTGTAAGAAGTTATAACATGGAGAGAATAAAACACGCTCTAAAGAACGAAGGAAGTGTCAAAGCGGTAAAAAGAAAGTTTAGTTCAGAGTTAACAACGGCGCAAAAAACACGGGACACAGAATGGCGAGAACACAAGGACGGACGCTGTTTCGCATCTTCTTGTGTCCTGTGTTTTTTTTTTTCGCCGTCCATAAACCTACACCACCTCGCCCAACTGTTATTGGTACTATGTATGTGCCATAACCGCAAAGCTTCCTGCGAATGACGTAACAACCTTTTTCGTACAACATGTATTTATTGAATTACCAGCACGTTACAAAGGCAACAACATACAAGTGATAGCATAGCGATGTTTTATTTTTTGTAGTAATCACAATACATCAGTCATTTACAGTCATATACGTATAGTGCATGTATTATTAAATAGAAAACGATACTTCGTTTAAAACTGTCACTTCATCCACAAGAATGTGAATCGAAAGGCGATACACAACTATATGACTGGGAATAAAACAAGCAAGTCTGGACAACAGTGCATCAGATGCTTTCAGTGGTTTCGACGCTTTCCGTGGTTGTTAAATCGGAGATGAATTCATAGCAAGATCAAGCAAGTCAGAACCACAATGCAATAGATAATAAAGACAAGCGTTATACAAAACATGAAAAACATTGCAGACAAACTTTCTACATTTTTCGAAGTATGCATCAGATTGTGAACACAGTAATTATGTTGTGCATGAAACGAAGCGTGAAAATCTTGCTTTTCATAACACTTTCACATTCAACCCTATTCAAGAACATGCAATCAGTGCTGCGAAAACCGCAGCACTGATTGGAAAGACATATACACATACCAAAACATTACAGCTGGGGTGCAAAAAAAGCTGCAGCGCAGCATACATAGGTGCTCAAAAAGAGTAAATTGGCTGCGAGTGCGCACTGCGTCTGTTTCGGTACCCAGCTTTCATTCGCAATGAATGTATAAATGATAAGCAACAGGGAAGATCATATAGTCGCAATCATGCTGACGAGGAAACAAAAAAATAGAAAAAAGGACCTGTTCAAAAAAAAGGGAATTGAGCAAAATGGATTTCCACGAGCTACATTTCGCGGCGTATACATGACACAAATATATAAGCAAAATAAACACATGAGAAACATATGCGAAATCTGAGAACTCAATATTATACAGCGTTTGCACCATTTGTGGCCTTGGTACTCCTATGTTTCAACGTTTTAAGTTTTTCACGCAGCTGTACCACAGATTTGGTGGTTGTATTCACACCCAGCGTCCGAAGTTCAGTGCGCAACTCTGCTCCGTCCATGTTTTCTACACTAAGAGGCACTTCTGTTTCACTGTCTTCATCGGCACAGCGGCGTATTTTGGCCCGAATTTCTTGAATGAGGCCCTCAGACCAGTACTTAGCGTCAAGTTTTCAATACGCTTGACAGATGCGCACGTATTCGGCTACCTCTAGCCTCTTGGCTAGTTTCAAAGCATCTTGAGCTGCATTCCACTTGTTCGTTTTCGAGTGGTGCAAGTGTTTCAATACATCATTTTTTTCTCAATTCCCTGACTAGAAAACCATCCCAAGCATTTAAATGTCTCATGCTTGCTTGCGGCATGGTGCACAAGTATGTGCATGTAAGGAGTAACACGCTTGGGGCCGTACCATTTGCAATCTTTTCCCGATTCTAGGAAAGTTTCAAAGAACTGAGAAGCTTTGTTTTGTATACTGAGTCCATCTACATTGTTTTCGAAGTGATCTAGCACTTCCTCGAAGAATTTCCAAAGGCGGACAGTCTTGGATTCTGTTTGAGCGGGGAGACTGCCAGGAAGCTTGTCCGGTAAGAGCTTCAGAAGGCGCTTCATTTCGCCACCTGTCAAACTGGTAAACGTCATTCCTTTGCGTTCATTATGCCAAACGTAAAACTTGACGCCGCAGTTGTTGATCTCATGTATTATTTTCTTCAGAGTGCTGCTCGAGGCTTTCGGATTAAGCACCTTTGCTCTATTGTCGTGGTCTTCCGCATCCACCAACAAACCGTCGATTAAGCGGTTCATAATACGGATTACCATGTGCATGACATCAGGTATGTTTAAAACTCGGTTCTACGTTGAATAAAGGAACGTTTTTATGCCAATGGCTTCGTTTAAACAATCTTCCCTCATGTTTTTTGCCGTACGAAGAAGTAGAGGAGTATTGAACTCCGTGATGCTAGCACCACTATCAACACGTTTTTTTTTCGGATTGGCTCTACAAAATGGACATGGAAACTTCGACGACGCTGACATAAGCCCTTGAACAATAAGCAGAAATTTAATACCTGATTCAATGCAGATGCATACGGAAATCTCATGTTCACCTACACAAATGCTACCCCTTTCGGCTACCACGTTTATATCCCTTATTAGCGTAACAAAGGACTCTCTAATGCTGAAATAACTTTTTTGTATTTCCGCTATAGCCAGGAGACGGTGCACTCTATGGCTCTGCAAGTTCCTGTCACTCTGAATAATCACAAACGACAGCGTTGTCCACGTCTTGTGCCGGTTCACTACGCAACCATCACCCTTCACATGGACTAACAGGGGTTCTTTGCCAATGTCTTCTAAAGTAAGCCCTTTAGAGGCAGCACATTCCTGTACTGCTACCTTCAACTCTTCTTCAAAGTACACCTGAGCACCAGTGGACTGCCCAGGCATCCTGCGAATTCTAACGAGCCCGTCGAGTTTCCTCCTGTAGGAGTTTATAATCCCGAGTGTTGGCAAGTTTGGAAGTTCGGCTGAAAGCTGCTCCCAGAAAACAATGCTAACGTAATGATCATCTAAGAGCGCCGTAACGCTGCGTACACACCGTTGGTCAGATGAAGTGAGGGTATCATACTTCGGCATGCAGCCACCAGAAAAGCCACGTTTAACGTTTCGTTTCACGTGGATCTGTCCATTATCACCAACTGTGATGTTGTGAACGAGGCCTCTGAGATCAGCGACGAGAAGTTGACAAAAGTTCAGACCATAGGTCTCAAGCACGCCCTCTAGAGCTTCCGCTATAGAACTTCCTGCAGCGCGGATTTTTCTTAGATTGGTCTTCCAACACCCTCAGTCACCAGTTTTCCTTTGTTGAGAGGCATGGGTGACGGACTATAGTTTGCAGTTTTCTCTAACTGTGCACACTTCTCTTCAAAAGATGCGATTTTTTGTCTGAGTGCCTCTATAATTTGCGTTGACGCAG
Organism: Rhipicephalus annulatus; assembly: GCA_013436015.1. Taxonomy (NCBI): domain Eukaryota; kingdom Metazoa; phylum Arthropoda; class Arachnida; order Ixodida; family Ixodidae; genus Rhipicephalus; species Rhipicephalus annulatus. Next base: position 63,509 of record WOVY01006426.1, on the reverse strand, counting down.
CCTCGACACGACTTAACTCTTCTTCCAAAGCACTGATGATAATGTCCTTTACACTGCGCCCTGTTGATGCGCCGCTTATGTTAATCCGCACTGTTCTCTCAATTTTTAAAAAGCTCTGCCTTGCGCGACCTGCGAGACCCTTGTAACGCCTCTCAGCACATCGGCACAAAACTTCAAAGCGACTCTCTGAATAGTTGTTGTCAACCGGAATGACAGATCCGACTGGTAAATAGCGCTTAACAAGATCCGACTATGGCCTCTGCAGAAGCTCATTTTCGTGGCGAAGTTTGATGGCGGTTTCATTAGTTAATGTTAAGGGGACGCCTGAACTCTCAATGCTAGCAGCAATAAGTGCTCCAACACTTTCGGAAGCCATGCCAAAGGCTAGTAAAAAAGATACAAAGCAGAAAAATATACTATCAAACAACTCTGCTGGTAAACCAGATATTATACAACAAGAAATTAAGTTACACAAATAAGTTTTTTGCGACGTTGAAAATCACTTTTGGTCAAGAACTATTTGAAGCAAGTGTCAAGTGGAACTCATTGTAAAAATTGTTGGCGCAATAGAAAATTCAAGGAGCAAATATAGAGTACAAAGAAAAAAAACACGATGTAATTCAGGGCAGCAAGGCTGGAAACATTTCCGAAGTTTAAACTTAGGATGCTGCCACTTTAGTTACGAAAAACATTTGCAAACTTTCCACGGGGAAGCCGCAGGAAAAACGCTTGCACGCTTTTTGCCGCGTTACTGATGCTTTTACCCGCACTGGGAAGTCAACAGTGACAACACTTCCCAGTTTCGTTTCGCGAGTATGCCAGTTAACGGGGTGATTCAATTTAGAAAAGTCCGACTCATAACATAGAATCCAACCTTTTTCGAGGCGTTTTCCTTTGCCGTGGAATATCCAGCGAAATATGTCGAGGTCTACGTTCACTTTGACAAGTCCGCTGGAGCGACGGCAGTTGGAAAGTTTCTTCTGCACTGTGTAAAGGACCTCCTCAGAAGCAGCTTCCAGTCGCCGTGGCAATGGCGTGCTTGGGTGCTTGATTTCCAGCAGGCAGGCTTCATTCAGGTGCCTTTTAGGTTCCAAGGTGCAGTGCCATTTGGAGTAGCCTTTGCATTTAATGAGGTACCCCTTGCTCTGAAATAAAAATTGGAAAGCCATGATGGCGGTGTCACAAGCAACAAAACACATACATGCAAAAGTGAGCGAATACGCTTCATACATACGCGCCCAAAAAAAGCCAAAAGCACTTTTGAAAAAGCTACCTGCGAAATGTCCGACCACAAAGTATGAATGGTAACTGATGTCATCGAAACCGTAACAAAAAGGGCTTGGCTGTGATGTTATGTCGCATATGTTTGCTCACTGCTTAGTAGTACCCAAAGATATATGCCAAGAAGAAAATGATTTTGTACAGCGGGGCACTAGCGTGAAAATCACTTGCTCGAAAATTGCGATCTTTCAAGAAACGTTATTTCCTCCACAACAAGGGACAAATTTTTGTTATTCTGTCATGCCTTTTGTGCAGAAAACGGTGCTAAAACATGTGCCTTTTTTCGCTCATTCAACAAAATTTTATGGATGACAGCACACTCTGAGAAGATTCTATAACAAAAAAGGGTAGGCATACCTTTGTTTGTCATATATTGAATGTAAATGATATTATTTTGTACTTGTTTCAGCATTAAGGTTGTCGCCTTTAGTTCTTGTGTGCAACCAATCTGCTATATAGTGAGGATAGGTTTGCTTAGTTTTTATTCGCTAACCTTAGCGACAACAATTTAATGTAAACGCCACAGGGTTAGTCTAATTAGGTATACCATTTTCTGTTGTTTTCCTACAAGTGTAAACGATGCAGAAGTTCACGCGAGAAGAATTAGGGAAATATCTGTATTAAACAATTACGAACGTCATAGCCAAGCACGTAGATTCAGTTTGAAAACTTGAGTTAATATAGATATAGTTGTATGTTTAATACTCAAGAAATACTTTAGATATAAAGTACTTTAGATATAAATTCTTTAGAAATAATGAGAATGTGATTCTCTGTTAACGCTCCACTAGTCGAAAATTTTCAGACTACGTGCATCGTTTGTTAAAGACTAAAAAAAAGTTAAAGTGCCCTGCGCAACTTCGAATTAGCCCCTACTGCTGCAGCACTTTGTTTATTTAGTGTTCATTGTCAGATTTCGTTATTGACATGTTAAAATTAGGCTGCGCAGTTCCAGCCACCACTGGTATCATCTAATCTTAGACTACAATCAAACTTTAGTGGTTCCCAAAGCCAAACTGGAACGGGACACAATATTATTCTCTCGCAATGATACGAAAAAGAGATTCGTTTTCTTTTTAGAGTTAACAAATTTTACGCTTACAATAGCACATCGAATGTTTAAGAAAGCAAAAATAACACTGTGGAGTATATACGTGCCATAATCAGAGCATGCACACAAAGCTCCCGGTACTTCAAAGAAAAAGACGTATATGTATTGTAGCTTACCACGGCGATAGTTATAGCGCGAGAACAAAACGACGACACAGAGACAAGAAGGACACGAAAGACACTTACCGTTTTGGCGATGACTCTCTCAACACGATGGAACATCAGAACGCTTGCAGAAACAGCACGGCGGACTTGAAGTTGCCAGCCAGATGCAGTGGATGAGGCTGCAGCAGTGGTCAATGGTGCCAGGACGCGCGGTATTTAAAATGTTCATGAGGTGCTGTGGGCAAGGGGGATTCGTATGCAGTACCTTGTGAAGAATATTTGTAGCAAGACACTCTCCTATGCGCTGCGGCGTGCTTCCTACCGGGCAGCAGAAATTAGGTGCCTTCTTCCTTTTCTAACCACTACTACTCTCAAAGTTTAGAAGACTGAAAACTTGTTTTACACATTCCATATGTATACGCGCACCAGGCGCCCAGGAAAGTCAGTTTGTATCTTTTTAAGAACTTTCGCATTTTTGAAAAGGTTATTCAGCTTGTCTGAGCAATTGTCTGTTTAAAGCCTCATGTTTTGCTATGACGTACAACACTTCAGCAAGGCTCATTCGTTTCAATCATCCTTCTCGCTGGGTTGTTGCAAACAGACCTTTTCCCTTCCACCTCCGCAACTTTAGAGTACAAGCATGTTGTCGAAATGCGCTGCAGCAACTCAGTGGCAATTACGTCCAGGAGCATTCCTTTACTGATTTCTAGTTTTTCATTCCTAGAACGCTCTGAATTTGGCAGTTCGTGAAATATATACAGTTGTGTTTGGGGCACGCGAAGGATGGCCAGTCGGTAGACGGCGCCCGACGAAAAGGGAAGTTAATGAAAATAGGCTGCCCAGACGCGGACTAAGCCATCCTTCTCGGAACGCGTCTTTGTCGTCAAACCCTGTGAGCCTTTGTTCACCGCACTTTGTGCTGGGAAGAGATCCGCATGCCGGTAGCACTCTCACGGTGAGCCAGACTGAAAAATAAGTGGTTGCTGTTGCGACGCCGCTCCCGACAAGATAACGTGGCGCCATGCTGTAACAATACGGGTGGATATACGGCAGAATCGTGTCTACTAACGCGAGACAGCCGACCGGCCGTCTACGCAGGCTTGTTGTCGCACGAAGGTATTCTTTAAGCTGTACGTCGACGAAATGACGGAGTTCTTCATAGCCGATGCTCGGAGGATAGCAAAGTGTGGGAACTCAGAGGCGGAGACCCGTCTCAGAGGAAAGGAGAGTTGTTTGCTGCATTGGTGAAGCATCGAGTAGGAGTTCGTCTCACAAGGCTGTCTCAGATGAGACGAGAGGTATTTAGTGAAGAGAAATGGAGAGAAGGGGAGCTTGGTTCTCGAGAACGAGATTGGGAAACGGGGACAGAGGCCGTGCTTAGCGCAGACTCTCATCCAAGGTTGATACTACATCGAGAAGTTGGTGTCGACGTGCGGAGTACAGAGGCCGTGCTTAGCGCAGACTCTCATCCAAGGTTGATACTACATCGAGAAGTTGGTGTCGACGTGCGGAGTATACGAAGGGCTCGGCAATTAACGCAGAGGTTAATATTGCTACAGGCCAGCGCTTACTGTGCAGTTGGTTTAGTAGCCACTCCGGTCTTTTCTTTTTTGTAAGTAAGTGTCAGTGTGTAAATAAACCGAAGTTTGCCAGGAGTTGAGCGAGCAGTCCAGTCCTTCCACGTGTCGTCGTGATCATCTGAACCATCGGAACTACAGCCATTATCTCAATCTTAATTACAGACTATGTAAACATGAGCAGTTGTGTTTACCACACAAAAAATGTTGATCCCAGTCTAGAAGACATACTATTCTTTTCATTCAACACTAATTCTGTAGTTTGCTTTCTAACGCATGTCCCTCTTTCATTTTGCTGCCATCTGTGTGCCAGGACGCCTGTGCACAATGACAGGTGACATTTCAGCAGTAATTTTGAAAAAGCGTTAATGAGAGTCACCAACATTGTCCTAATCGAGAGGGATGAACGGAGGAGAAAGCATGTTCAAGAAAAAGTCTTGATAGCAAAATATCTCAAGGATAGAAATCTTACAGATGTTTGTAAGATGCGCTTACTATTTTTCAAAAGATTAATTGTCGCTATAATCACGTTTTGATCAGTTAGGCTGGCCCCTTGTTACGTCTTATGGGAGGCATCCAGACTTCAAAGCGGTACAATTAGTATGCTTATTTAAAATTAGTTTTGCTTGTTTTTTATGCATCTCCGTAAAAGAATCAGTAAAGCAAGCTTCTTTATTAGAAAACAATAGTACGTAGACGCTTAGGGCCTGTGCACGCACCTTTACTACAGCTACATTCCACGTGCCAGGACACCTTTCGCACGAAAGTGGAGGGCGAAAAAGTGATGTCGATACTCTGTTTCACTTTTCTCTTGCGTGCGGCAGGTGTGGCACAAGGTATACATACAGTGCGGCTGTGCAGATAACGCATGTACAAGCCCCTAATTAAGTTCCCAGATTTCTCCTTTTTACCTATGCACCAACCACCACCTCCTCTCTCGACCATCTGACACACGAAAACGGCGTCTGCCAGCATGCTCTTCATTACATGGAATTGTTAGCGCTACAAAAGACGTACACATGTGAGAGACAGAGAGAAGACAGGTACTACTTACAACTGATTTATTGCAAATGTAGCAATAAGTATAAGTACAATGGTGCGCAGACGCAGTGAGGACATATCATGGTGGCCCCACTTATCAGGCTACATGCGTGTACGTGATATATAAAAACCGAGTTTCATTTTTGTTTGTCCCGTTTTTAGGTTCTTGGCTTTGGCCGGCTGGCCAGAGCAGCTGCCGAACAAGTCTAACGCAATGGCATCAATGTACTCGGTTCACAGAAATTGTGATGTCAATGTAGTCAGTTGCGAGTGAAGCAGCATCTCGCCCCTGGTCGAAAAATTGAGAAAAAAAAGAATAGACAACAACAAACTTCCGTTACAGCCAACGCACAAACAACCGGACCCAGGCTTCCTGCTTGGCAAACATATATACTACCACAGAGCCACGCTATTTCTTCAAACTACTTTCGAAAAAATAAAACAGTGCATAAATGGGTAGCGTGCTAGTGTGGACTACAAGAATTTGACCAGGAGAAGACAATGACGCTCCAAGCACAATAGAGTTGCACCTGTTGTTAATTTTTCCTCTTTATATCCACCACCAGGTTAATGGCTAATCCATCTTGTGATGAGTATGAGCCAATTGTAAAGGGTCAAGCAAGTAAGCAAGAAAGTCCCATCTGCACAAATTGCTTCCAACGAAATATATAGTTTGAGGTCTCAGAGCACCGACATTTCAGCCCATTTCCAGATGGAGTGGAGGGAGCCCTCTTAACGCCTGCAATATCGCCTGACAGAAGCATAGACTCCGCACCAGGTGTCAAATTTAAATTGTGCAACGAGTGGGTAATTTGAAGGGCCGTGCATTAAAAAGTTCCTAGACCTGCTTAATTATCATCTGCTGCTAATGCATCAGCAAAGATGATGCCAATGCATCATCTGCATAGGTTCGTGTGTTGCCTTCCCAATGCGTAGTGATTTCGTCACTATTTCGCCAAATGAAGAATAATGGTCTGCACTTAACTGTACTTTCAGCGTACATTCTAGGAAAATTTGAAACGCCAATGTTACAAACAAGGTCGTTCGTTTTCTCACGGCATGGTTGAGACATGCACTTAGCAGTTGAGAAGGCGATGTGCATAGAGCATGATTACGCTACCGCGTTCTACCCTCGGAAGAGAAGCTCAATTAGCGTCCTCGAAGATTTAGCTTTTCCTTTCTAGGAGCACACCACACCGTGTTTTCGGCCATTTTTCTCTGAACAAACAAATTTTTGAGTCAATGAAAGAACTTTCCCGTGGTCTGCAGCGTTGTGTCTTTTCGGCATTTCCATTTTTCAGCATGAAGATTTTAGGCATTAAAATTTAGGATGTTCCCACAATCGGCCTTTCCTTAATTCGTCCTTTCAATATTTGGCGTTTTATACCACACCATGTTTTCGTTCATTTTCCTGCGAACAAATAAAACTTTGAGTCAATGAAAGAACTTTCACGTAGTCTCCAGCGTTATGTTTTCTCGCCATTTCTATTTTTAAGCATGAAGATTATAGGCATTATAATGTAGGGTGTTCCCACAATCGGCCTTTTTTTAATTTGGCCTTTCAATTTTCGGCTTCTTATAGCCATTCAAAGCAGGGAAATTGAAAATGACGAATTATCGGAAGGCTAAAACTTAAAACACGAAAAAATATAAAAAGTCCAATGGAGAAAAAAACTGATATTTGAAAGGCTGAAAAAGCAAATCGTGAAACATTTAAATGCTGAAACGACAAAATGCCCCCATAACGTAGCTATAGTCGAACATAAAGTATTTTGGTAGAATAAAGGTCCCGTCGGCGTTGTGCAATGTTTATACGCTTTGCACCTTTTTTTCCAACAGCCATTTTCCCTTTGAAAGTGTTTGAAGCCCCCAAAAAAGAAAAAAAAGTGCATAACTGCATATGTCATGGAAAAGATGAGCGATTCCTTGCATAGACGTACGTCACTTAAAGTCCAATGTTGGGCACCACATGACAGACACAATGTTTGTGACGTAACATGTTAATGCTATCATTATGCCTCTAAATTTCTCCTATTGACGTAACCAATTAAAAAGGAGGGTTTGGGTGAGCTGGCATTTCCTCATCAACAAATTTATGCAGCGCAAGAGTAAACACGAAGGAAAGCGCTTGCCTATGTCAGGTCTTTTTTCGTGCATTTGCGTTTCTTTCATTGCTGCCAAAGTTTTCTTGTTATTGACAGACAGAGACCAACAAAATTCTCGCTGCGTCGTCATCATATTGACGCAGGTTGAACGCGCTGTGATTGTGCTACTTTTACGTCAAAGGTGCCTTGTTGGTGAACGAGTATGTTTGGAAGCAATGACTGTGACGTCGCGTGCATGCAATCTATTATGCATTTCATAGAAACATGTTTTAAAATTTGAAACGCCAATATTGTACTGGTTGCCTATAGGGAAGCTGTGAAATAATTTTCACGTTACTCTTGGCTTAATAAAACTCTTTGTTTGGCTAGTTGATGCATGGTTACTGTAATGCAAATAAAAAAAGATGTGTATCATAAAGGAAAAACAAATAAGGACAGAACAACGATGGCGTAACTCACAACAACCTTAATTCCTTAATTCTCAGAACATCAGGGGCACATATAACCATAGCAACAATGCCTGCGCTCATCACCTCACATGCTCCTCAGGAAACGTGATCAGATTTACAAAAAAAACAAATAATGAAAAAGCCGCTTAACAAAAATATCCTAAAAAATGAATTCCCCACGTTGCAGAGCACCAGATATCACTAACACGCATATCTTTCTTCTTTTTAATATAGTGTGATTTCGTGATTTGACCCACCAATGCATCATTACTCTTTCCAAGAATGGGTGACTGGAAAACCCTCGCTCACATTTGAAAGAACCACTGTGCGCATGCAAATGTGCCGAAAAAGTAATATTCAACAGAAAGTTCATGCTCCCTAATTCGGTCGTTTATGCACTGGCCTCTTTGGCCAACAAAAACTGTGCCGCAACTAAGCGAAATTATGTACACCAAGCCAACCATGCAGGTAGCATACCGCCTTGCGTACGTCTTCCCAAACAAGGGGGGGGGGGGGCTATAGTAAAACATTGGTTCTTGCTCTGTGAGTGGTGTTCATTATCTCTAATCATTTCCTTGACGTTGTCTTTGAGTCCAGCCTCAAAGAGATGATGAGCCAGAAAAGCATGAATCACAATATTGGAGATAATGGCATTACCTTCTACAGGAAGGTGAGTAACCACTTTGGTGCTGCCTTTTACTCACGTCTCACACCTCCAATAGCATTAAGAATCTACTTTAATAATAATAATAATAATAATAATAATAATAATAATAATAATAATAATAATAATAATAATAATAATAATAATAATAATAATAATAATAATAATAATAATAATAATAATAATAATAATAATAATAATAATAATAATAATAATAATAATAATAAATAATCCTGGGGTTCCATGACGTGAATCTAAATTGAACTAGACGAACCTCCAATACAGTCGCCTCCATCGAAAATACAGCCGCCATAGCGAGGGTAGGGTCTCGCAACCTTCAGGTTAGCAATTGAGCGCCATAATTTTTAGACAACCACGGCATAGCGTTGCAGAACATACTTTCTTGTCAAACATATAAGCATAACAGCCCCTGCAAATAAGTTAAGCTTGTCCCTTCTGGAAGAACACTACACTGTGTCTTCGTCCATTTTTCTCCGAATCGATTGAATTTCACGCGGTTCCCAACATGGTCCAAGTATAGTTCCCGGTGTTTTATCTTCTGGGTACAATTATCTTTCGGCATTTAAATTTTTCTGCGTTTGGATGTTAACGCTTTTGCGAAATTTGGCTTCCTAATTTTGTGCCTTAAATACATGCATATAAACATTACAGAAAAATTTTATGCCTGCCTGTCGGGCAGCGTCATGTCTCACTGAATCTAGCAGTTTTCTGGGCGTAAATTGTTTGGTCTTCTGGTCACGCGTGGGCATGTGTAAAATCTTTATAACTTTTTTAGACAAGACATTAGATCTTAGGTGGCCAACAACCGTTGGCTAATTTTTGCTCACAAAATGCAAGATTATAGGTGCCGACACACCACAAGCTATTTTTATTACACATTTTCCGTTCGAGCAACAAAGACTCGCATTCAAAGCAAGTGCTTCGACGCTCAGCATATACACCGGGCGCGCCTTGCGAGTACATAAGCTGCACGTGACGTCACTGACAGGTTCGCTGTGCTAGGTACCTGAGGGTGGCGGCCACCATGACCATTTATCGTACTTGAGAGTGCCAGTGCAAGGGACTAAAGCCCCTCCAGTGCGTCTACAGCTGCTTTTTTAGGTAGCGTGAACAATTGTTTCACCGCCATCGCCTTGTTCCGGAGCCTTTGAAAGGAAGTTATTAAGCCGCTTTTTTCCTTTTTTTCCTTTCCCTTTGTTTCTAAGCAGAGGAGAAAGTGAATATTATTTTCTTTGTTCCACAAGTGTTGCCGTGAAGTGCGGCAGCTTGGGCTAGTTGGTATGACATGATGATAGTTATAGCGCGAGAACAGAACGACGACACAGAGATAAGAAGGACACGAAGCACACAAGTGTGGCGGCTTGGGCTAGTTGGTATGACTTGACGATAGTTATAGCGAGAGAACAGGACCTTCGTGTCCTTCTTGTCTCTGTGTCGTCGTTCTGTTCTCGCGCTATAACTATCGTCATGTTGTCTGAAATTTTCTTCTAAGCTCGCAAGGAATGCCACCTCGAGGTGGCGCACGAGGCTGCATGACGGGGTCAACGGCCGAGCGGTGGGAAAGCATGAATGAGGTGGAGTGGGCGCGTGAAGGGGTGTGAGCTTTCCAGAGGGCTAGCCGAGAGGTGGGCCATGAATCGGGAAAGCAGCAGAAACATCATGGCGGCACCTCCACTTCCGCTGGTAGGAGGACAGGTGTAAAGGAAGTGAGGCAGAACGAGTTGGCTCTACTTAAACTAGCCAGCGGAAAACGCATGGAGGGGCTGTCAGTGAGACAAGGGACGACAGTGAATCGCTCACGAAGTAGTCTCTGAAGGAAAAGAGGAAGAGAAAAGCATGTCATCCTTACTGTCTCTTTCTGAAGGAGGTCACCTCAAGAATGACGCGCAAGGGATTGGTAGTGGAGAGAGAAGGAGCAGGAATGTGGGAAGAAGGGAAGGAGGAAGCAGTACCAGAGAAGGGTCAATGCTATCTGCTCTGGATGCGCACGCACCACGCGCCATCCCGGAGCCGGGACCTCTCGCATTATTTTGTGCTTTCTCCACTTCCTTACGTGCCAGCTGCATCAAAAGGGAACACAAAGAACTGGTGGGGATGGTGGTAGTAGTGATGAGAAGAAGAAAGCGCCTAATTTTTGCAGCCTGAGGAAGCCGTCGAAAGCTTGAGGCCAGGCGCCAGGGAAGATATTAGGCTGAAATCAATTGGAATCCTTTCAAAAATAAAGTTACAAAGGAAAAAGAATCTGACCACGGAGGAGAACCGGACACTTTGGGAACTCCGATGGGACCGAAGCATTGTCATCTTGCCCGCCGACAAGGGTGATTCAACGGTGGTGTTGGACAGCGGGGACTACGATCGGAAGGTTTCAGTTCTCTTAGAAGGGGACGCATACACGCAGTGAGTAAAGGACCCAACGAAGCGAACCCAGACACAGCTAAACAAGCTACTCACGGAAATTTTCAAGCATTACCCGGATCTCAAAACACTTTACCTGTGACTAATCTGCCGTAACGGATCCGCACCGAGTTTTTATGGACTACGAAAATTCACAACCCTGACGTCCCCCTCCAACCAATTGTAGACTTCACTTCCACCCCATGCCGAGCCCTTTCAAATTTTCTACACCAAATCTTCGTCCCAATACTCCGGAAGACACCAACTCATGTCCGTGACGCCAGCTACTTCGTGTAGCTAGCGTCAGATGTGAGCATCGGCGTTGAAGAGAGCATGGTCTCATTTGACGTCGTTTCATTGTTAACCAACGTGCCAGTTTCCTTAGCTGTCTCCGCTGCCCGTTCTGCGCTTGAGGAGGACGCAAGCCTGAGTGAAAGGTCTCCTTTGGTGGTTGACGAGCTCTGTCGTCTACCGGAGTTCTGCCTCTCCAGTACGTACTTCATTCTAGCCACCATCCCCCGCGCAGAGCAACAGAGGATACGGAAACCCCAATCAACCGTACTTGGCAGCCTCTCGAAACGCGTCCCGGTTCCATACGTACACGAAACCAGCGAGATGTTGGCGCGGATCTTCAAGAAGGAAGAAGTTCGCATCGCGCACGTGCCTTCGTGTACGCTGGGCCGTCTTTTCCCCCGCCCGAAAGAGCGGCCAACAATGGACGGGAGCCCCGGTGTCGTTTACTGAATTCCGTGTGCCGAGTGCCCCGTGTCGTATATCAGTGAGACGAAAAATCTACCTGAACGACTGAAGCAACACGCCAACAATGTGTGGAAGTTGGACAAAGAGCGCAGCGCAGTCACCGAGCATGCGGAGACACTGGACCATCAGATAAATTTTGAAGCGACGGCCACCCTTGAAAGCAAGCCGAACTGGAGGAGAAGGTTGTTACTCGAGTCGTGGCACGTACAGGGAACAGCCCATAACATCAAGCGCTCCCTTGGAACCCTTCCCTCAGAGTACACACACGGGCTGCGCTCCACGGCAAAACGAGAGAGAGACAGAGAGAGGAGAAAGGTCATTAGCCACCCCTCGAGTGCTTTGAAGACGCTGCTGCTACGTAGCCTACGCAGTCACCGGCACTGCGCCGTGTCGACTGTAGGCAGACAGAAATTAGGTGCCTTGTTCCTTTTCCTTACGAACCACCAACCAGTCACCCATGAAGAAGGAACCAAGTCGGTTCCGAAACGTCGGGTTTATTAAAAACTTTTGGTTGAAGGCTATATCATCTCCCTGTTTCATACCGAACCAGACAGACTTCTGTCAAATGTTTTCATCCAAGTCGGCATGAAAGCAGGGCGCAGCGCCTCGGCACTAATTTGATGCCACATTTTCTTGCTCCGCGCGGTCGAGCAAAAGTTCATGCAGCATCTCAACTAGCTGGTATCTAAAGATGGAGATGAAATTGACGTCAATGCAAGTTATTTTGATTAAAATACTGACTCTTTACTCTAATTTACGGCTTGTAGTCAATGGCGAGAACAGGGACCCCAGAGTAACAAATATTGAAGCGCCAGCGATGAACCTGACTGGGTCACGCTCATTTTGCATATTAACAGTCACTTATGCAAAGATCTTGGTAGACACCACAAACGTCAAATTGATGTGGTGCGCTTCCGCGTACAGGATTTATTTTAAAATATGTTCTAGAATATAATAACCACTGATGTTTATTACATTACGCATAAAAACGTTGTGAAACTCAAATATTAGCGCTACAAATAAGACATTTTGCGCATGAAGTGTATGCACAACAAAGAACAAATAACATTGTTTAAAACTTGTAAGGCACAGAAAATTATTTTGAGAAATGTCTAAATATGCAATATTTCATGATAGTTAATACTTGGAAGTTTATACAAATTTGGTAAGACTTATCAGCTTTGTTTCCAGAACAAGTTTCTTTTTTGTCTTTCCGATGGCATTTATACGTTGTTGGTTATAAGACCCCTGAGCACAGGCTGAAGCTTGAACGCCTTCACATGAACGCTCGTACCCTTTCGTAATGACTACACAGGTTGAAATAAAAAAAATTACGCAGATATTTTTTTATGCGTATGTCATTAAAGCGTTTCTTTACTTCCACAAAATTTGTGCTTAAATTTTGGTAGTACAAGCACCCCGCCAGTAAATTAAGCGCCAATTCAGGCCTTCGTACTGTACAGGTGCCTGTACTGGCACCTGGTGCACAATATCAGAGCGATGTCCAGTAGATGTGCTGTTATGAACAGGAAAAAAACAGTTACACTAAATTTCTTGAGTTTTATGATGCTTTACTTCGAATAGCTGATGAAGAATGCTAAGTTTCGGTACATTTGTACAAGTAATTTTCATTAAATGAGCATTTCGCGTATATTCCGCGTTTAGTTTAGAAGTTTTTTGTGAGACATATTGTTACGGGGGATAAAGTATACACTGGTGAAAAAATGTGTACTGGCGAATATACTGGCGAGCTAATGCGTACGACGCTGCTGCAGTCCGAGCACGTTCCCGTTCAGCACTTCGTCGTCGTCATCCTCAGGCATCTACTTAGCCCGTGACATTACCCGCCGGCGGCAGAAGCACCGTCCCGGTGCGATCAATTCTCGAGGCGTGAGAAGTATGGCTTAATCCGTGACACGTGCACTATATCGGGCGGGACTGAAGCTGGTACTGACGTGGTATGGAGTGGAGCTATCTCATAGGTGACGCTGGTGACCTTGCGTATGACGCGGTAGGGGCCAACGTAACGGGACATTAGTTTTTCGCTGAGACCAACACGACGTGATGGTAACCACAGCAAGACGAGTGCCCCCTGAGAGTACTGTACGTCGCGGTGCCGGCGATCATAAGCACTCTTTTGGTTAAGCTGCGAGGCACATAAACGATCCCGGGCGACTTGGCGGGCGATGTCAGCTCGGGCCAGGGCATCACGAGCATAAGCAGTCGATGAGGGGGCATCAGATTGGAGCATGGTGTCCATGGGCAAAGGCGGGTCATAACCGAACAGTAGGTAAAAAAGGGAAAATCCAGCTGTATCATCACGTGAACTGTTGTATGCGAAGGTAACGAAAGGTAAGTGGATGTCCCAATCTTTGTGATCCTTGGAGACGTACATCGCTAACATATTCGTCAAGGTACGGTTGAGGCGTTCCGTGAGGCCGTTGGTTTGCGGATGGTACGCTGTAGTGAACTTGTGGTGGGTAGAGCAGGATCGCAGGAGCTCGTCGACTACTTTAGATAGAAAACAGCTGCCGTGGTTGGTGATCAACTGACGAGGAGCACCATGACGCAGAATGATGTCATGAAGAAGGAAATCGGCTACATCAGTAGCGCAGCTGGTGGGGAGGGCGCGTGTAACGGCATACAGCGTTGCGTAGTCGGTAGCAATAGATATCCACTTATTACCGGTGGCCGACACGGGAAAGGGTCCTAGAAGATCGAGGCCGACTCGGAAAAATGGCTCATCTGGTACTTCAATGGGCTGGAGGGTACCAGCAGGTCTCAGAGCAGGTGTCTTGCGGCGCTGGCAGAGGTCGCATGCCGCAACGTACTGTCGCACAGAACGGTAGAGGCCAGGCCAAAAGAATCGGCGGCGAATGTGGTCATACGTGTGTGACACCCCTAGGTGTCCAGCGGAGGGGGCATCATGCAGTTGGGCCAAAACGTCTGAGCGAAGATGCACAGGAACAACGAGTAAAAGCTAAGCACCATCAGGGCGGGTGTTGTAGCGGTGCAAGATGTCGTTGTGAAGAACGAACAGTTGTAAGGAGTGGTCAGGGTGGGGAGAGTGCAGACCATTGATAATAGCACGCAAAGAGGGGTCGCGGTGTTGTTCAGCAGCTATGTCGGTGAAGTCGGTAATTGAAAGAACGAGGGCCTCTTGTTCATCTTCCCTCGTGTCAGGGGGATCGACTGGGTAACGGGACAAGCAGTCGGCATCCTTGTGAAGTTGTCGGGATTTATAAGATACGGAAAAAGTGTACTCTTGTAAGCGCAGCGCCCAGCGACCAAGGCGTCCCGTAGGGTCCTTGAGTGAGGAGAGCCAGCAAAGCGCATGGTGGTCCGTAATAACTGAGAATGGTCGGCCATACAGGTACGGTCGGAATTTCGCAATGGCCCAGACGAGAGCTAAGCACTCGCGTTCTGTGATGGAATAATTTTGTTCCGAGCGCGACAACAGTCGGCTTGCATACGCGACGACGCGGTGCATGCCTTGTTGCCGCTGCGCGAGCACTGCGCCTATGCCGTGGCCACTGGCGTCAGTACGAAGCTCCGTGGCGGCAGATGGGTCGAAGTGTGCTAGGACTGGTGGATTGGTGAGAATGTCAACGAGCGACGAGAAGGCGTTTGCTTGCTCTTGGCCCCAGGTGAATGCGACATCCTTTTTGAGGAGGCAGGTTAGAGGACGGGCTACTTCAGCAAACTTCTCGACAAAACGACGGAAATAGGAGCACAGTCCCAGAAAACTTCGGACGTCCTTGGCTAAGCGGGGTGTGGGGAAATCGCGAACTGCTCGGACTTTCGCAGGGTCTGGTTGAACGCCCGCAGCGTTAACAAGATGGCCGAGTACGCAGATTTGGCGTTGCCCAAAGCGGCATTTGGACGAGTTAAGTTGCAAGTTGGCACGTCGAAAAACATCAAGCACTGCGTACAGACGGGTAAGATGGTCGTCGAAAGTAGTCGAAAAAACAATAACGTCGTCAAGATAGCAGAGGCAGATGGTCCACTTCATGCCTCGAAGGAGAGAGTCCGTCATGCGCTCAAATGTCGCGGGGGCATTGCATAATCCAAAAGGCTTCATCTTGAACTGATAAAGTCCATCAGGAGTCACGAAGGCCGTCTTCTCTCTGTCTTTGTCGTCCACAGCGATCTGCCAGTAGCCTGAGCGAAGGTCTATTGAAGAGAAATATTTGGCACCGTGCAAGCAATCGAGTGCATCATCTATGCGCGGTAGGGGATAGACATCTTTCTTGGTAATATGGTTGAGATGGCGGTAATCAACACAGAATCTCCAGCTATTGTCCTTCTTTTTAACAAGTACAACGGGTGAGGACCAGGGACTAGATGAGTGTTCGATTATGCCCTTATCAAGCATTTTATCGACTTCTCGCTGTATAATAGCACGCTTCGGGGCTGACACACGGTAGGGTCGTCGGCGAATGGGTCGAGTGTCACCGGTGTCGATGCGATGGGTTACCACAGATGTCTGGCCCAAATTACGGTCGCCGAAGTCAAATATGTCCTGATAAGAAGCAAGCACATGGCAGAAAGCAGAGACTTGTTCAGAGGTGAGCTTGTCAGATAGCATTGGCTTGAAAAGGTCGGAACAGGAATGTGACGAGAACGACGTTGATGAAAAATCGGGTGGCGAATCGGTGGTTAGAGCAAAACTGTGTGGTCGACCAGTGGTGTAAGATGCTCAAGTGACATGCCGCGAGGAATAACTTGCGCTGAGAGGCCGAAATTGAGGACGGGAAACGAAGTTCGGTTGTCCTTAACGGTAACCACCGTGTTGGGGAGTGCAACATTGCGTGTCATGGCGACGTCAGAAATTGGGGCAGCAACATAATCACCATCGGGCACTGCAGGATATGGCGAGAGTTGGACTTGGACTGCGGCTTGCGGCGGAAGTCTAAGGAAATCGACAGAGCGTAGATGAGGTGGGCTGGTAGAGACGGTCTCCGAAAAGGATGGTAGTTCGAGCCGAAGAAGACCTTTGGAACAGTCAATGAGCGCAGCGTGTGAAGTCAGAAAGTCGAGTCCAAGGATGAGGTCATGAGGACAATTTTCCAGTACAGCGAACAGAACTGAAGTTTGATGCTCAGAAATTGTTAATCGCGCAGTGCACATTCCAAGCACAGCAGGAGTACTCCCATCCGCTGTACGAACGGTAGGTGCAATCGCAGGCGTCAGAACTTTTTGGTGGCGGCGGCGGAGGTCTGAGCTCATCACAGATATTTGTGCACCAGTATCAATAAGAGCAGTCATAGGTAAACCATCAACGAGAATTGTAAGGAGGTTGCACCGCTGGTCGGGAGTAATCAGAGGATTTGCAGTCCAAGTCGTGTATGCAGCGTCACCTCCGGGGGCTGCACCGGCTAGTTTTCCGAGCGACGGTCGTAGGGAGACCGAGAACGGCGGGGTTGGGGCGAGCGGGACTGACGACGCACGGGCGATGGCGAGCGACTGGTCCGACGTTCTGGATTATGTTCTGCACCTGTCTCAGCACGGTAGGACGGGGCATAAGGTGCACGTTCAGAGCGAGGCCGCCAATCATAGAAGCTCGGTCGAGGTGATGAGGTCCACCGGCTGCGACAATGGCGAGCGATGTGTCCTATCCGATGGCACGTGAAACATATGGGCCGATCATCACAAGTGCGCCATTCAGCTGGGTTTCGTCGTGGCGCGAACGTGCGGTTCGGAGTGGCAGCCGCAACGACTGGAGCCAAGCTGGAAGTAGCAGGGGCATTTTGATGAGGTCGCGAAATGCCCATATTCGCGATCTCTTGGCGAACCACGGCCTGTATCATTGAAACAGCATCGAGGTTGTGTCCTGGCGCGCTGACGCTAGACATAGCGGGAGCCATAGCCTCGCGTTCCCGACGGACTATTCTGGTG
Source organism: Rhipicephalus annulatus (assembly GCA_013436015.1). Taxonomy (NCBI): domain Eukaryota; kingdom Metazoa; phylum Arthropoda; class Arachnida; order Ixodida; family Ixodidae; genus Rhipicephalus; species Rhipicephalus annulatus. Next base: position 46,105 of record WOVY01006426.1, on the reverse strand, counting down.
ACGTTTTCTGGCGCTGGTGGTTGGTGTAGTGTGGGCAAATGTTCGCAAGAGGACGTAGCCGCCGTGTTGGGAAGGCGGTCAAATCTGTGAACTATGCGCCTACTTTTTGCCTGTTCGAAGCGACGACATGCTTCGATGACCGACTCCACCGTCGAGCAGTCCTTGCACAGGAGAAAATTGAAGGCGTCATCCGCAATTCCTTTCAGGATGTGTCCGACGTTGTCCTCGTCGAGCATGTCCTTGTCGACCTTGCGGCACAAAGCCAACACGTCCTGGATGTACGCGATGTACGGCTCTGTGGATGTCTGGGCGCGAGTCGCATGCTCTTTCTTTGCGGCCACTTGACGTCCGATGGGTTTCCCAAATAAATAGCGCAATTTCTGCTTACATACGTCACAGCTAGTCAACTCTTCTTGATGTGTCTCGTACGAGAGTTTTGCCGTGCCATGCAAGTAGAAGATGATGTTCGCCAACATAAGCGTCGGACCCCAATGGTTGCTGCTGCTGACGCGCTCATATTGAACCAGCCAGTCATCGACGTCTATGCCACTTGTGCCGTTGAATGGACCTGGGTCACGAGGTTGGACCACAACGATCGGCTGCGGGGCTGACGAATCTTGTTGACATTGAGTAGCCTGGTCAGTCATCGTGGTAACTGCAATGCGCCGTCCGCTGCGAAGATCCAGCCCGTTGGGCTGTATAGCGAGTGGTACCCCGCACCTTCCACCAATGATGTTATGGGTGATAAAGTATACACTGGTGAACAAATGTGTATTGGCGAATATACTGGCGAGCTAATGCGTACGACGCTGCTGCAGTCCGAGCACGTTCCCGTTCAGCACTTCGTCGTCGTCATCCTCAGGCATCTACTTAGCCCGTGACAATATATTAGAGATTTTAAAATTTGTTATTTGAGATCCTGCAGCAAAGACACATTTTAAAACTTACAACCGCAGAATAACGGCCGAGGTAACAGTCCATTACTGTTTTTTGGTAACTGTAACGGTAATGCGCTACCATTTTTTGCAAGTATCGCAGGGTGGTAACGCTTTCCATTTCTGTTTGAGTAACGAGTATAACGTATTTTGCTTTTTTTCCCTGAACGCATACTCAGCTGGTCTAATGTGAAGCAGCCTGGAAGCAGTAAGCTATGTATACGTGACATGCATGTCATAATTACATGTGTAGACATGTAATTTCGTTTGTCTTAGCGTCATATTACGCAATAGCAATTTCGTTGTACAAGCTAGCGACATGGTCGTTTGCGCACCGTGAGAAGGGCACGTAAATCATATTGTACATGCCATGGGTTTTATGATTGTAATCTTAGTTCCTAAATTATTCATTGCACAATCACGTGACAGAATTACAAACTGAGAACATGTAAAGCTAGCCAAACGGCCACACACGCACCATGCGTATGGTATAATGTCATGCTACATGACATGCATGTCACAATTTTCGCATTACTATCTGTCATTTATGCTAGTCATACACAATTGTCTCATTGTATCGATTTTGGTATATATCAAGTTAATGAAACGGCCCCCATTGCACTATGACCATGGCATATAAACAATGTTGTTCATGAGAAACAAGACATGATTTTAATATGACCTGTCATTTATGATCGTCCTACAGTCGTGTTATGCCCCACCAGTTTTGAAATAAACCTCATGAACGATATGGTCCGGAGAGCCCGGCTTATAAACAATGTTGTTCATGAGAAACAAGACATGATTCTATAATGACCTGTCATTTATGATTGCCATACAGTCGTGTTATGCCCCACCAGTTTTGATATAAACCCCATGAACGATATGGTCCGGAGAGCACTAAGTCGTAAGCGGCTAGATAGAAAGACAGATACGCCTAAAGTTACCTAAGTTCATTAATGAATGTTTTACATTTGAGGTACTCTTGCGCGATGTGGTTATTCCGAATGATATTACTCACAACACGTTCTATTTTCGCTGCAGCAATCCATAGTCCTCTATCTGGTGCACGAATCGCAGTTCAAACCTCGTGATTTTTTTATACGAGTGATGCGTGAAAACTTAAATGCAAGACGAAGTAGATGCATTGAAAAATATTGTGAGCGCCCCAAGCAGTTCCGAAACACACCGATGCAAATGCGGGCCTTGAAAACAACAAATAAGCACATTTTATACTCCGCAAGTTCGCTTACCTGCACTGCATATTCGTCCAACTAACGGCAGTACCTGCCATTCATCAAGTGAAAATGAGGCCCTAGTAGCACATGGACGCGTTTTCTCGTCAAACTGTGACCAAACAGCGCAACACGCTAATTACTAATTTTTAACTGGCTTCTCCGTTATACCAAGGTTTATTGCAAGAAAGCCAGCTTTAAATTTATGAAAAGGGTTTATAAGGTTTACGACATAGCTTCCTGGATCGATCCAGGAAGCTACATAGCTTAAGCTACGAAATAACCCATTATACTAATCTAAAGATCGTTTATCGGCCAATCTAAAACCGGGAGTCGTTTTTGAAATCTATTTTGTAAGCTTTGCAATCGATGTTTAAAGAGGCCAAGGTATGTCAAAATTGGGTCCGCTCCCATAGGCTGCGTGGAAAAATATTCAGATTGTCTGGGAAGGAAGGCTCTTAGCCGCACGACATTGAAATTAGGCGTCAAATGTTATGGTGGTTGCGTAGTATTATAAACCGGGAGTCGTTTTTGACATCGTGCCTGGTCCGTGAGATATGAATTTTTTTTCGTGCGCTTCCCATTCAGTTACGCTGAGGTGATCCGGCTGCCGCCGAGAGATGGCGCGACATGTTATGTCTAGAATTCCTGGGGATCAGTGGGGTTCTCAGGGTGGAGCCACCTCGCTGAGCCTCTATTGCCTTCCAGCCTCTGCCACTTTTGAACTACAAATATGTTCTTACTAACTCGGGAAAGCAGCGTTATGAGTGTGTCAACATGGAAGCATATTGTCACGGGGTCACGACTAGGCCGAACACAGGAGACTTTATGTGGGGATTTAACTGTTTATTTGGGTGAGCCGGTGCCCGGAAAACAGAAAATCCGATTACAGTAGCAGTCTTGCACAGATAGCGTTTAAGAGAGTTTTATTGCCGGATATATCTTACACAGCTTATGTGCACACATAAAAATGGACAATGGTGAACAATGCGTATGTACTTTGCAAGCTGCTATATACAGCGAAAGAACTTATAGCGTATGCAGTGACGTACAATGCAAAAACTGTACAACAAAGACAGGAGATTCATGACATCGAGATGATTAAACTTAAATGAACAGTAAGGCTATATGAACAAGCAAGGTGAGGTCATTCACAGTGAAGCGTGATATTTTGCGTTCACCAGTGAGGACAGTTTGCTCTCGCGCTCAAGAACAATATTGCACAAAAATACATGTTTCTAAAGAAGAAAAAAAATACACACTGTAATGTCGCAGTGATACAAGCTCTAGCCCACCTCCTCAATAAGGGAGCAAAGGTATGGACACTGTTGTTTTTTACGATAATAAATCACGTAGACCACCATCGGAGGAAAGCCTGCTCTCCCAGCATGACTAGTTCTGCGTTAAGATGCATAAGCATTATGTTTCTTAGCCGATGTAGTAGGGGAAACATTGCTCTCTGGGGGCGTCCCCTCAGGCAGGCCAGTCCCCTTCGTTTCCATAAGACGAAGGCTCCGATAGCCATTAAGAGTACGACGAAGTTATCCCTGTGGCTAGACTTCCACCGCATACTTGTTTGGAACATCCTGGTAACCATGCGCCAAAAGGTGCATGCTACTATACATTCATGGAAGACATGGTTCAGTGTTTCGACGCGACCGCATTGCGGGCATGTGGCGGAGGGCGCCACGCCTCACGCCGCAAGGCGGTCGGCCGTTGGTAAAGCCCCCCATTCCCTGAGCCAGTTTAGGTCACGGACCTCGGAGGGGAGAGACGTGTTTGTAAGAGTCCAGCGTCTTTTCGCCCCGCATTTCTGGCGTTGTTCTTCAGATAGGCTTTTAAATGCTATTAATTCGCTCATGTTGGTGGGGGCCATTTCCATAAGTTCTTGAACAGGAAAATCTTGGAAACTTGGAACAGGAAAGCCATTGTTACAAAGATTTTATAACATCTGTGTAATACGCTGGTGGCTGCTCAGCAGCTGTTCCCGTGTCGTTTGCTAAACCAAAAAGTATTCTAGAGGTTCCTAGCAGATACACTACAAGTTGCCTGCCGCGATACGATGAGTTTTCTGAGTGCCCAGGTGTTTTTGAGAGACAACATGCGGCACATTACATCAAGGTTGGGTACACTGAGCCCTCCCCATTTTACTGGTAGGCGGATCAAGGCTCTGGCAACAACTTCGGCGTGGCCATCCCAAAAAAAGGAGCCGCACGCAGTAGCCACTCTCAGCAAAACCCGTCGAGGTGGTCGTGCAATTCTGGCTACATAAAGCAGTGGCGCTGTTATGCTGGATTTAATTAGATAAGCTCTTTCAGTAAAAGGTAGTTGAAACGTTCTGGCGACTTCAATGCGTCTGTCCCCTTTGTGTTGGATTTCTTTCCATATGGTGCGGGCTACCTCACCAGTCGAAAGGAAAGTTACACCTTAGACTTCAACGCCTTGGACGATTTGGACGCCATCAGGGAACTCTTCAATGTGCATCCCAAAGCACAATGCCTTGCTTTTTCCGGGACTAAAACGTGCTCCCGACAGGTAACTATACGTGTGGAATATTCGCAGAAAGGCTCTGTAGCTATCTATGTTCCGAATAAACAACGAGATGTCATCGGAATATGCCGCTACTTTCACTTTGCCCAAGACTGGAAGAGGGAAACCACGTATCGAAGTACATTTCTGGATTTATTTCAATAGTGGATTTATGCATAAAACAAAGAAAATTGCGGAGAGGGGACAGCCTTTTCGAATGCCCCAACTTACTGCAATAGGTTCAGATGTATAGCCGTTCACTACTAATGACGTTTCTAAGTCTGTGTAGAGTAATGTGCTGGAAAGCCATAACACTCAAGCACAGCGAAGAGATAGTTCAATTCTACGTGATCAAAAGCTTTTTCCTGGTCCAAGAAAACAAAAACGCCAGATATTTCTGTTCTTGTAGCGTACGTGAATAAATCGCGAGTCAGCGCAAGCGAGGTGTAGATCGTACGACCTGGGACACAGCATGTTTGTATGTCGCTTACTATTTCCGGTAGAATGATTGTTATGCGGTTTGCAAGGATGGCTGTCAATATCTTATAATCCGAGTTAAGTAGGGAAATGGGCCTCCACGCCCTTGGGTCGGACGGCTCTCCCTCGCTTTTAACTCTGCTCTCACGAAACGTATCCGGTCTGATTCCGTCAGCAAGAAGCCCATTTAGCATTGTCAAAAGGTGGTCTTGTATTGTTTCAAGGAAGGTTTTGTAGAAACTTAAAGGTATCCAGTCAGGGCCGGTGGCGGCGGTTGTGTTCATGTGCTGAAGCACAATGCGTAATTCGTCCAGCGTCACTGGGCTGCACAGACCATCACGGAGCTCCTCCCGTACGCGGCAAAGTCCCGCGCAAAACTTGTTAACTATGGTGGTGTAGTTCCTGTCACTCGCGTTCTCCGCCCTGAAAACATTCGAAAAATGTGTTTCAAAGACCCTCATTATGTCTTCTGTTCGTGTAGACTGTTCGCCGTTCGGCAACTGAACGAAAGGAACATGCATGTGTTCACCCAAGGAGCCGTTGCGAACACTTAGAAGAACCGCTTGATCTGAAACCGGTCGTCCGTTGATAAAAGACAGCGCAGCCATGCGCGCACTAAGACGTACCAAAAGTTCGTACCGCGCCTTTAACTGATCGAGATAATCGTGCATTGTGAACATCAGCGTCTTGCCTCTGCGTACAATGCGCGCTTTTCGTAGCGTGTCATTAATCTCTGTCGTCAGGCGCGCTTTCTTTTCGCGCCCGGCTTTGATAAGCTCGGCGCGCCAACTGTGTTTCAAAGCGTCCCAGCTGCGGGGGTTCAGGCGGCCTATCGCACGTTTGCTCTAGTGCTTTGCGCAGTAATGCTACGCTTTTCGGGTCGTGCACGAGTGTGGTGTCCATTTTCCAATGGCTTCCAAATGTAGTGGATTGTTCAAAGAAAAGTGTTACAGACACTGGAAAATGGTCTGTAATGCATGGAACGTCCGGTGGGAAATGTAGGACCTCGCAACTAAGGACAAGAGTGGCTAGCACTTCTGGAAAATAGTAGTGGTCTAGCCGGGTCATGTTGGGACCCCGTTGCCAGGTTGCAACGAAGTCATTCCCGTGAGTGTCGACCCCCGCATCCCTGAGCTTGGAATTGCGGATGAGTTGTCGCAATGCGCTAACTCCGCTATATTGTCTGCTTTGTCTGCGTCCGCGCGCATCTCTGTCGGTGTCCTCAACACAGTTGAAATCTCCAACTAAGAAAGTGGGGGTAGCTGTCAAACATAAATGAGTCGAGTGAATTGAAATAGTTGGCCGTGCCCCCACGTTGAGCTGGGGCATATATTACGAGTGCCCTTACTCGTCTGCCGTGAATGTCAAAGTCTACTGCTAGTGTGCGGCCTCTTCGACGTAACGCTGGTGTCAAAAAAAAAACAACTACGACTCCGCACATCTTTAAATCAGTCAGCGAAAAAAGGCCTCGACTCCAAAATGTGAACAAAAGGATTGCACATCAAAAGGGGTTCTAAAATTACATTCCTGTTAGAAAAGGATATCGACATGACGTGACCTTGCGAAGTGCATGACTTCTCTCTGCTTATCTCGGCGTCTGCAACCCCTGACGCTTAAGGAGAGAAAATGCACCGTAGCCATTTTGAAGATAGGGAGATTGCGCGAAAACTTCAGAGAACCCCTTGCAGGGGGTGGGGCGAGTGCTCAACGAGTGAACAAAACTAAAAGAGAAATGCTCTGACGTCGTCAGAGCCTTAGCGAGTTTTTGGGGCTTACTACTGTCCGTAGAGCCCCCAGAGTCCGTGGCCGGTGGGTGAGCTCGTTTGGTGGCTGAACGGTCTGTTTCCATGGCACTGGCACCGACACTCGCCCGTGTGCTCAGATTTGAGTGCACGTTGAAGAACCCCAGGTGGTCAAAATTTCCGGAGCCCTCCACTATGGCGTCTCTCATAATCATATGGTGGTTTTGGGACGTTAAACTCCAGAAATGAATCAACCGACACTCGCACCGGCGGCCGCACCTGCAATCTGGCAAATGGGGTTTGACAGGCTCAGTCTGCGGGTCTGAGCCGAGTACTTGCTGGCGCGGGCGCTCGTCGTTGTCGGTGGCATAATCACTGTTGTGGTCTTGTCTGGGCCGATGATCGGAGCGTCTGCACGTCCCGTCGTTCGGGTGCCGCGTCCCATCGAAGCTCTCGGCGCCTTGGAGCTACTGGTGGTGCCAACTGTGTCAGAGCTGTAGCTCTCGTGGTCTCCGCTAAGCACGGGCACTCGGGCTTCGGCTTTGGATGAGCTGTGTTCTTCATAGGCGTCCGGCGAGAAGTCGCTGGTCTCGGACGGGGTGTGAAGGGTTGACGAGGCTTCCTCAGACAGGGGAGGCAGGTCTCCTGCGTCTTGTGGTTCAGCATGGGCGTCAGTGTCGCTTGTGTCAATGTCGCTCGCAGACTCGAGCGCCGGATAATCATCTTGCAATGCGGGCGTGAGGTCGGTGCACGCTTGTTCTTCGGTTGCCGCTGCTGCAGCCGCTGCGAAGCACTTTGGACGTACGCAGTCAGCTGTTGCATGGCTGCCCGAGCACTTGCGGCACGGTTCTGCGCATCTCTCTGTGGCATGTCCAAACAAGTTGCAACGCGTGCAATGGGGCGTGGCACAATCTTTGGCGATGTGCCCAGCATTCCTGCACTTAGAGCACACTGTTTTGAAACCCCGGTAGTCTAACATGACATTGTAGCCTTGGGCTGTCAGAACGTTCGGTATTTGGCTTTTCATTTTCACTCGCGCCACACGGGTACCTGTGCCAACCCCAGGGCGGCCCTTGAACACTGGCTTGTGGATATGTTGCACGTTGCCGTAGGCGGAGAGAGCAGTCGCTAGGGCTGCGTCGCTTACCCACAGCGGTACCCGGAAGACTGTGACGTGGACTATTTCAGGACCTATGCTGACTAGTGGAACTGATTCGCCGTTCAAGAAAATGGCGCCCCGGCTCTTCAGCTTGGTGGCTGCATGGACGTTTGCGGCTGCGGTGCCGAACTTTGTACCTCCCATGTGCTGGAGGGACTTGATACCGGCTGGGCCGGTTACTGCTTCGAAGGCATCTATGATGTCGTCGACGGTGCTCCCCTCTGGAGCGCTGAAGTTAACGCAATGAGCTTTTGGCGGTGGCACTGCGAAAGCCATCACATTTTCGTCCTGGCCCTGGCTCCCACGGCTTGCGCTGTGGTGCCCATGCGTTGGCTCACGATGAAGGCCTGAACAGAGCCGGGGGTTGTCCAGGGGTTCGCTTGATGCTCGATAAGATGGGGTCGAGGACTGGCAGCGTGCCTGGTCGCGGGAATCCCGGCGCCAGGTAAGCAGTGAACGGAGCGTCGGCCGTCGATCAACTACTGACAAGCGGCGAAGTGCGTCGGCATTTATACTCTTGCCATCAAATGTTCTAGTGTTATCGCTGGCGGCGACGAGTGTTCCAGAATAATCTGTACAGTTCGTGGAGTGGGCTTGATCTTATCGAAATGATCTACTACAGTCCCGAAGCTTCTCGAAAACTACAGGCGTGGTTCGCGCTGAGAATTGTGTAGTGTATTGGGACGATAACAAAGCTTGAGAAATGGAACGTGGCATTGCCCCCCCTGAAAAAGGCATTGTCCCGATGCTTTAACTGAAAATGAAGGTACAACAATTATGCAAGAAAGGAGAATGAATAAATTACGATACAGCAATACTACAAAAAACACTGTTTCAGTTTGTTAACGCGCATGAAACGGCTTGAGGCGCGCGACATGGACGGCTTCAGGTCGTGATCGGCGTCGTTGAGAGTTCGTAATGCCATCGGGGACAACCTCGTAATCAAGCGGACCGACACGTCGAACCACCCTGTACGGTCCGAAGTGCCATCGCAGAAGATTCTCACCAAGTCCACGTCGGCGTATTGGCGTCCACACCCAAACACGTTCACCGGGCTGGTATTCCACGAAGTGTCGTTGAAGATTGTAACGGCGGCTGTCGGTCGTCTATTGATTCATGATACGGAGACGCGCGAGTTGTCGGGCTTCTTCGGCGCGTTGAAGGTACTCACTCACATTGAGGTTTTCTTCGTCGGTGACGTTGGGTAACAGGACATCGAGCGTCGTTGCCGGGCTCCTTCCGTGGACCGATTTGTATGGAGATATCTGCGTCGTCTCCTGCACCGCCGTGTTGTATGCGAAGGTCACGTACAGAAGAATGGCGTCCCACGTCTTGTGTTCGACATCAACGTACATTTCCAGCATGTCGTCGATGGTCTTGTTTAGCCGCATGGTGAGGCCGTTGGTGTGTGGGTGGTACGCTGTCGTGCGGTGGTGGTTTGTCTGGCTGTATGCCAAGATTGCTTGAGTTAGGTCAGCAGTAAATGCCGTTCCTCGGTCGGTGATGAGGACCACAAGGGCACCGTGACGTAGGACGATATTTTCGACGAAAAACTTAGCTACTTCGAATGCACTACCTTTGGGCAAAGCTTTTGTATCGGTGTAATGTGTGAGGTAGTGAGTAGCTACCACAATCCACTTGTTTCCGAAAGCGGACGTCGGGACCCGCCTCAGTAGGTCCATGCCAATCTGCTGGAATTGTCGGCGAGGTGTTCAATTGGCTGCAGAAGTCCCGCTGGCATTGTCGGTGGTATCTTGCGTCGCTGAAAGTCCCGGCATGTCCTCACATAACGTGTGACGTCGCTGGCAAGACGTGGCCAGTAGTACATTTCTTGTATCCGCGCGAGCGTGCGGGATACACCGAGGTGCCCTGTCGTCGGATCGTCGTGCAGTTCCTGCAGGAGTTCTGGTTGCAGAGCTGAAGGCACCACAAGGAAGTACTTGGCTCGGAGCGGTGAGAAGTTTTTCTTTTGTAGAAGACCGTATCGCAGGAAGAACGACGCCAATGCGCGCTTCAATACCTTCGGGACTTCGGCGGTCCCGCCTTCGAGGGTTTCTATTAGGGCCTTAAGTTCCGGGTTGGCCCGCTGTCATTCAGCGAAGTCGTCGGCAGTTATCGTTTCCAAGAAGTAGCCGTCATCCGGATCGTCGGACAGTGGTTGGTCGGCAGGCGCGCTAGAGAGACAGTTGGCGTCGGAGTGTTTCTTGCCGGACTTGTAAACGACGGTAATGTCACATTCTTGAAGTCTCAGGCTTCATCGTGCGAGGCAACCTGAAGGGTCCTTCAAGGTAGCTAGCCAGCAGAAGGCGTGGTGGCCACTCACAACTTTGAAGGGCCTGCCGTAGAGGTAGGGCGAAATTTCGACGTAGCCCAGATGATGGCGTGGCACTCCTTTTCTGTTGTGTAATAGTTGGCTTCTGCTTTGGATAGCGATCGGCTGGCGTAACTAATAACCATTTCAAGTCCGTCAGCCCTCTGCACAAGAACGGCGCCGAGACCTACGCTGCTTGCGTCAGTGTGTATTTCTGTCTCGGCAAATTCGTCGAAATGGGCAAGTAACGGAGGCGTCTGGAGGCAATGTTTAAGCTCCTAAAAAGCGTGTTACTGCAGCGTTTCCCCCTTGAACTCTACGTCGGCCTTGGAAAGGTTTGTGAGTGGATTGGCGATGCGGGCGAAGTTTTTCACGAACCGCCTATAGTAGGCACTCAGGCTCAGAAATCGGTGCATCGCCTTTTTGTCAGTGGGTGGCGGGAATTCGGCGATAGCGGCTGTTTTACGCAAATCGGGACGAACTCCAGGCTTTCTAATCACGTGCCCTAGGAACAAGACCTCCTCGGACGCGAGTCTGCACTTTTCTGGCTTCAGTGTGAGTCCGGACGTCTTGATGGCTTGAAGTACAGCTTCAAGGCACCGAAGATGCTCGTCGAAACTCGTGGAAAACACGACGACGTCATCCAAGTATACAAGGCAAGTCTGCCACTTCATTCCTGCCAGTACCGTATCTATAACGCGTTGAAAAGTTGCAGGCGCTGAGCAAAGACCGAAGGGCATCACCTTAAACTCAAAGAGGCTCTCCGGTGTTATAAACGCCGTCTTCTCTCGGTGTCTTTCGTCGACTTCGATTTACCAATAGCTAGTCTTAAAGTCCATTGACGAAAAATACTTGGTGGTATGGAGCCGATCAAGTGCGTCGTCTATTCGTGGGAGAGAATACACGTACTTTCTTGTGATTTTGTTCATGCGGCAGTAATAGACGCAGAAGCATAGGGTCCCATCCTTTATCTTCACTAACACCACGGGGGACGCCCATGGACTCTTGGACGGCTGGATGATGTCATTCCGCAGCATTTCATCAATTTGTCTCTTCATGGCATCGCGTTCTCGCGTCGAAAGCCTGTACGAACTCCGGAGGAGTGGTCTGGCATTTTCTTCGGTTAGGATGCGATGTTTCTTGATTGGGGTCTGCAGAATTTTCGATGACGATGAAAAGCAATCTTCGTATTGCAGGAGCAGGGCCTTGAGCTGTTCCTGCTTATGATTCGGAAGTCTGAGATTGACGTGGCTTGGTTCCTCTGAGCAGGTTCCGCAGAATCGACGAGGGCGAAAGCACTGGTGGCTTCCACAATTTCTTCGATGTATGCGACCGTCGTTCCTTTGTTCACATGTGCGTAATCATTGCTGAAGTTCGCGAGCATAACCGTTGCTTTGTCTCCCCACAGCTCTGCAATTCCTCTTGCAACGCAAATATTTCGGGGGACCAGCAGATGCTGACTGCCTTCAACGACGCCTTCCATGTCGGGTGATTTAGGAGCACCGACTGAAATAATGACGCTGGAGCGAGGCGAAATGGTGACTTGTTCTTCCAGGACATTCAAGGCATGTGGTTTTCTGATGGCGTGCGCGGTGGTAGTGCTTCTTCTGTGGATAACGTTATCGACTTTGTTCTTAGGTTGATGACAGCACCATGGAGAAATAAGGAGTCCATGCCAAGGATGACATCTCTCGAGCAACGCTGTAGTACTACGAAGTTTGCAGGATAAATGTGGCCGCTAATGGTGACTCTCACTGTGATGATTTCTGCAGGCGTTATGAGATGACCTCCGGCGGTGCGGATTTCAGGGCCTTCCCAAGCTGTCCTAACTTTCTTCAACTTCGCGGTGAACGACCCAATAATGGTGGAATAGTCGGCTCCAGTATCGATGAGAGTGGTCACACTGTGGCCGTCGATAAGAACGTCGAGGTCGCTAGTTCGCCGTCTTGCGTTCGCCGTCAGTTAGGCCGTGGCGTCGGGTCACGGCTTCGTCGGCTTGTTCCGCTGCTTCTATGTTGCGTCGTCAGGTCACCTTCGGTGAGTGAGGTTTCGTCGTCCAGACTTTGACTGCTTGGCGTGGTGTTCGGAAAGCTCCGTCACGGCGTCGTCGTCGTCGAAGGATCTGCGGTAGTTCGTCGCACAGCAACCGCACCTCCATCGGTTGCTGCCCTTAGTTTCTCGGATACGGGCTAGGAGACCGGCCCCACGTTGGGCTAGAGTACTGCCGGTGGTGTGGTCACATGCGGTGGCTGGGGGACGGCGAACGGGAAGGACTTTGTGGTGTCCACTGAGTTCCTGTCAGGTAGTCAAGGCAAGGTGATTCTTATCTCCAAAAGGGCGGTGATGCAAGAAACATGGAGGACTACAGACCAATAACGGTCACCAGTGTTACGTATCCCTTGTTTGCTGAGGTGATCAAAGCATAGATGAGTGGCTGGGTGGAGACCAAGGGGCTACTGACTGAGCTTCAGAATGGCTTCAGGTCAGGTAGACGTCTGGATGACAATCTGTTCTTCGTCACGCAGTGTGCAGAAACAGATCGTTGGGAGGAGAGGACACTGTTGTGGTGCTTACTCGATGTTGAAAAAGCGTACGATGACGTGCCGCATGGTCCCCTTTTTGCATGCCTATCTGACCTTGGACTACCACAGCTGCTAATCTTCACTATACGGTGATTGTGCAGCGACAATGTAGTTAGTGTACAACTGGGTGCCATAATTACTGTCCGAATTCGTGTAAATAAGGATTTGAAGCAGGGATGCCCGCGGTCGCCATTGCTGTACATTCTATACACATCCAGTAAGAGCGGGCCTTGTTGAACTCGAACCTCGTATTCAGCATTCATTTCTGCTCAACTAGTGCCGGAGAGAACTTCCGCCTGCCTGGTTTGGCATTGGCTGACAATCTGGTGGTTATGGCAGAGAGTAACCAGGAATTGCAAGCTCTCCTCAACATCTGCCAGATAAAAATCGCGAGTCTTGGACTTCAATTCAACATTAAGAAATCAGCGGTTGTCCGTCTAGCTCAAGGGAGTACTGATGCACCGCCATTGACCTTAGGAGGAGTGCTACTGGCCGCTCGCAACAAATACAGGTACCTGGGTGCGACACTGTGTGTGGATGCAGTGAAATACAGTCCACACAAGACTATGATTCGACACACTGCGCTGCGCGCTCATTGACTCCTCTGTCGTCGATGCCTATAGAGTTGCAACCGCTTTCAGATGATCCGAGACCTATGGAAGGTGGTTCACGTGCCGGGCCTGACGTTCGGAAATGTGGCAGTGTGCATATCGCTAACGACACGCGAGTGGTTGGAGCGTCAGCAGAGAGAGGTCGACCGTGCAGCGCTTGGTTGCCCTTGTCGAGTTGCCAATGACGCGACACAGGGAGATGTCGGATGGTCCAGTTTTGAAGCTCGGGAAGCCGCCAGGAAGGTTACCTATCGGGGCCGTCTCGCGCTCATGCGACGCACTCGGTAGGCACGCCGCGCGTTCGAGTATCTTTCGGCAACATGCATGAGAACTGACTGGACACGATGACTTTACTAGCTGGATAAAAGTATGGCTTTTTTGCTGGAGCCATTCGTATTGAAACTGCGGCCAAGTGGGCAATCAAGGTCCGCCTGCGAGTCAGAGAAGCAGAAGAAACCCGATGGCGAGAGGCTATGGAGGCAAAGTCCGCCTTCAATGCTACAGAAAACACCAGGACCACATCTGTGGGCCGCGCATCTATGATAACAGCAATGACAGCAGCCTCCTGTTCGAGGCGAGAGCTGGGGCTCTTCGCACTCTGGAGCACCGCAGAAAGTTTGATGACACTGTTGTCAGCAACCTGTGCAGAGTTTGCGGATTAAAGAGTTAGATGCAGGAATACCTTGTTCTTCGCTGCAGAAGTCTCCTAACTGCTCCGGCGAAGGGTGCGACCCTCGCACCCTCCCACCGGCGCTCGGGTTTCAAATGTTCTATGAAGATGGAAGCAGTGACGAGGGAGGGACGGTACGCCATTGCAGCCATGAAAAGGCGGCTTACTGAGTGGTGGGCAACAATACAGAAGACTTGAGACCTAGACCACTATGTGCGCGTCTTCAGCCTGTGTCCTTCAAGTGTGGGGATCCTTTCCTTTTTTCTTTGTTGTTTTTCTTATTTTTTTTTCAGGCCAGGACATTGAGTGTATTGCCCTGTTGCAAGGGGCCGGCCGCCATCACATCATCGCCATCATCATCCTCATTATCATCATCATAGTGATGCTGTGTATAGATACTACAATGATTTAAGCGCTGGATGTAGCGCATCCATGTAGCGCAACCGGTGGACGCAACGCATGCAAAAGGTCTCTTAAGTCAAATTCAAAATAAACTTCCCTTATCGAGATAGAAAACGGGGCTCGAGCTACAGATATTGTCGCAATCTGAGAATACGACCGTGGTCGTATCCTATGATTCTGTTCTAAACACATGCATATCCACACATGAAAAAAATTGCCCGCAGCTTCCCTCGGGGGAACACTGAGGAGGATGCGGAAGCATGTAATTGGTTAACGGGTGTTAAATTGCGACTTACTTGGGTCGATGGCTAAATTGGTTAACGTGGTTGTGAAATGGGGTGTTAAATGAGTGAACACGTACGGCACGTATGCGAAAGGGCGGTGTTTTATTTATTGCGACGAACTTTGAGGACGATGGCTTAGGGACGTCGATCATTCTGTTTGTGGATTCGTTGGCATTCATTTCACGGCGACTTCGCACGTCGACGCGCCGTACAAACCAACGGACGAGCGGCAACTGAGCGAGCGAGCACCGACCTTGAGTATATATACAGCGCGACGGCGCATGCGCTGTCAGCTGTCGAATGTTCTCGAAGGAGAAGCGCGCGCGCGGCACAGATGGCGACGGCGCGACGGCGCATGCGCTGTCAGCTGTCGAATGTTCTCGAAGGAGAAGCGCGCGCGGCACAGATGGTGGGCGACGGCGCGACGGCGCATGCGCGCGCGTCAGCTGTCGAATGTTCGAGAAGCGGTGCGGACGGCGCACTACAAGGCGCGAGTATAAGATGCTTCCGCATCTAAAAAAGCAGAACGTAGTTTTTGTTTGTCTTCACTGCAGGACAAAAAGTCACACGGTGAAGCATATTTGCTTTGCGGTAAAACATGTTTGCTGTGAGCATCCCGAGAGCGGCACTTCCTGATGTATACAACTGGTAAGAGCTTCTTGCGCAAGCTCCCACTAAATTTCAACAGCGTGATTGAATGCGGACAGTAGAGAACACGCACATACACCCACACAGAATAAACATCTTTGGTGCACGATCGAAGGTGTGCATGCCTGCCAAAAATATAGCTATATATGTAACAGAAGGTATTGGACCACTTGGGTTGCTCATGGCAAGCAGACTAATAAGAATTTCACATCTTGCACATCAAATGATTGTCTCAATGAGCTTTTACAGACATGAATGCAGACACAAATGCACGTATTGTAACACGACAATCCAGGGCTAAGTAACGCACATGTTTTCGTTTCCACCGTTTTGAACTCTGGTCACAACGGCGCAATTTTTTATCGAACGAGCAGATTAGAGTAAAAAATATCTCTAGAGACCAAATTCGTGAGGACATGACGTGGTTATCTCAAACTATAACGCATACAAGTGTGATAAACAAACTAGCATGCCAACGCACTTAGCTCACATGTTTTGGGTTCAGTACGTAGTTCGATGTACTACATCATTCGTCAGGCATTCAGAACTGCTTCTCGTCAGACGATCTAAGTCATGCAGTAGTATTGTCATGTGTGTTTATGACGGCATGCCGTTCGGCCATCAGCTGTTTATAGAAAAAACTCTTAGGGCGAAATACTACTCAAAGACAGTTCTTTTAATATTCACCCTAGAGCAATGAAACTTGGGCTGTTTATGGAAATTTTCATGCTGATTTCAAATATATAATTACTTTTCTTGCAAGTTGCTTACTTTTAGCTCCGCAAAATGACAAAGCGAAAACCTTATCCCTTTTGGCACCCCTCTTTTCATCCCTGAACTTCCGTAATGTTTTACCATTCATAGCTCATAATTTTTGAAATAAAATGTAGAATGCAAATAACTGATTAGGAAGCACATACAAAATATGTAATAGGGTGAAAAATACTGGACGTAAAAAGTCCACATTTCACCTACCCTAGTAAAAGTTTACATAAAATTTTTAATATACAATAAAATATTGAAATTTAAACTGAATAATTGCATTTGCTCTACTTTGAAAAAAAAAAAACTGGGCAAAATTTCACGCAGATCTGTGCACTAGAAGTGCCCGAAAAAGGAAGGGCACACTGAAAAAAATGGCAATTTTTTTGTTTAGAGAAACACGAGTTTTTAAGTTAAAATTGAGTTTTTATTTATGAAAGATATTATTAAATCTGATGAAATTCGCACACCAAAAAGAACAATCCTTCTTGTAGTGGCCACTGCGACTAAAATACGCCAGCCCCATGAGTTTGTCCCTCTCGGCTTTTTTGAGCCGACTCCTCACAGACCTTTTGCTCACAAACAGGGCCAAGAAACGTTTGCCAAGCTTCCGCTTCATCTGGCAGAGCCTTGTGCCAACTGCAAGCTAGGAAGAAGTTCGACAGGACTATGAAATCCAAACTAAGTCGAGTGTCATGCCATTTCGCGGCCATGTTTGTGCCGCATACCATCGTACATTATGGCAATGTCGTCCCTGCTAAGTTCTCTCACTGCGAGCTCTTTCAACCTCGCAAGATTGGTGCTGACGTCATCCATTGCCGCATCACGAACTTTCCGGCTGACGGGTGTGAATGACTTTTGATGCATTGGTTTTTGCAAGCCCACAACTGCCGCAAATAAGACCAGCTGCTCGTAGCCTATTCCTACAGAGCGCGCCGCACAACGGCTTTCACTTGCGAGCAATGCTTTTTTCATTCATAACGGAGATAATTACGCGAGAAAAGCATTGTTCGGCTGCGCTGCTCGACAAGATATGGACCCCGCAAAGAGACTTCACAGCACATACAGGCGTGCACCGGCCAATGGTGGTCCCGAATTCGTACCATGCAATAAGCCAGTCGCAGCGCTCGAAAAACGCGCAGAAGAGTGCTTCTTTTTAATATTTCTTGCACCGCATCAGCGAGGGAAACTGTTGTTGCTTGAAGAATGAGGCTCGACTCTTCGCCTAATGTGAGCAACAATGGCGAACAGCGGCGCATTATCGGCGGCAAGGTGCTCGAAGACTGCGCACTTTCGACATTTTAACAGGCACCTCGTGCTCTTTAGGTGAAATTTTAATGCGTTTCAAGTTAGGTCTCGACCTATGTTTTTTCATAACAATAGAGGTACAAATTTTATCAAAGCAGGCAAAAATGAAAAAACTGGTAACCTAAAAAAAAACTCGCGTTTTTCGACCCGCATCTTCCCATAAATTGAGTTGACTTGTGCCCGGAAAACCAAGTTCACTCGATCACACGTACACTCGCAGTAGTTCACGGCCACCAATAATCTAGCCGTTGGTGGAACGAGCGTTATCGTGGGGGCTCACATTGGGAGCACACTGCAGTAATAAAAACTGTTTTACTAACCTCCAGTACGTGTCGTACAAGCAAATAGTTTAAAAAAATCTAGAAGTTTCTTAAAGATTAGGGCGCGGCTTGCGCCAATCAATTTTTTAAGGGATTAACACAATCATATAAAAAAGAAATGAGCTAGCGTGGAATATCACCGCTATACCGCATACAACCAAATTTCTTTTAACGACTCAGTCACAAATTTCCTACACCCACCGGAAAAATCAACCATAAAAATTAAGTCATACAATAAACTCAGCTGTTATAACTCATACAGTTGTGATAGTCACGTTGGTTTCACAACATCATGCTTATAAATATCACCTGTGCGTATTCCTTGCACGACTTGTTTAATTTGCAGTACAAGTGTTTCTTGCAACAATATATATGTTCGGGTGCAAAGTGTATCTTGGAAACCAAGATGAACTAAGTAGTTTATGTAGCCGCAAATAATACAAAAAACTTGGTTCCGTAATTCATTAACTGCAATGACTTTTGTTGTGCAGTGACGACGCACATGTATGTGCACAGTGCATGTTATAAAGGATATATGACCATACTTGAAATCATCTGCAGTACTAACTCAACAGTACTAACCCTGCAGTTCTATGCAAATATGATTGTTTCAGGAAGCTATATTCAAAGTTTTTTACCAATTAATACCAAGCTTTTGGAAGACATTTGCTTTCTGTCTAGCTTTAAAACTGCTGGCATATATGCTTTTTTTAACTTTTTGGCAAAAGTGGCATACTTATTACATACCAGGTGTAATTGCCTCAGAAAGAAATGTCTTACACAGTTTTTGTGAAGCATTTGTTTGGAATGTGCTTGGTGGCATATGCACAGTGTATGCAGGTGTAGTATTGAATACCACTTTTTTTAGGAGAAAATAACAGCGCTGTCGATGAAATAAAGAAAAGTCAATGAGCAGACATACTGCGTCTGCAATTTTTACTTTAAGTTTTCTTTATATAGTGTTGATCATTGTTGTCCTCATAAATTCATGGCTAAATCAAGTCCACGCAAATGCAGCCTAACCATTGAGACCCTTGATTAACGTGACCCAGCAAACATTGCCCTAACCTGACGTAGCTTATTTTGGCTATATTATGAGTCATAAGATTGCTTTCCATAGACACGAGCTAAAGAATGACTGGTATATAAATCATGACAAAAGGAAATAACTACATTAAAGACAGCATAGGTGCAACATTGCTTGTAACTTTGGTCTCAGGTTTTCTCTCTTTCCCTGTTGAAACAAGCACATAGATTCTGTTAAATATTTGTTTAAAATAGCCCAATTGGTAATTAGTCACCAAATTCATACTCGTTCCTGGGACACTGCACAGAAGAAAGTGTTTTTCTTTGCTTTGTTTCATACATGGCTACAGCAGTACAGGGACAATGCCTACACCCCTGGCATCAACAAAGCCCTAGACGAAATCAGAGTGTGAATATTGCTTTATTTTAAATGCAGAAGATTGTGATATCCCATTACATATTGCCGCGACACAGTGCCTGCATTTAAACAACCCGCCCATCACCACGCGCACAGAGACATACATGCGCGCCTTCTAGTGTTGTGCAGAGACGATGATGATAGCACGAGAACCCAGCTGGCCCCTGCTGATGCGCGCCACGCGCTTGGGACTCTTCTTGAAGAAGCAGAAGAAGAAGACACCTCTAGTTGTCTTGGAGCGAGAAGCACTGCGAATGTGTCTGGGACTCCCTAGATTTGTGGCTATCAACGTACTGTACCAGGAAGCGCTCCTGCCTACACTACTTTGTCGATTTCGAATTTTGACCGTACAAACATTTTTAAAATTTTATAGCTTACCGGCAAGAAGAAGCATCTCAATATGCTTTTATCGCAAACCCTGACGCCTTCTTTCTTGCTCATTGGCCACGGTTTCACACACCTCAGATAATGTTTGTACAAAAAAATCTACAAAGTATAAATGTGAACATTAGAAATGTAATTGAGACTAATGACTCGAATTGTCATGTTATTATTGAGTATGATGATACATTCCCCCAAAACGCCAAATTACAATCCCTCAAATTCTTAAATAACATATTATTAGATTACTTGGAGCATGCAGAAACTAAAAATATAATAGCCACAGATGTTTCCGTAAATAATCAAAAGGCAGGTGTAGGCATTGCCTCTGATTTGTTTGACTGGTCCTTTTCAGTGAGACTGCCTGATTTTACTCCAGTTTTTGAAGTGGAGCTCTTGGTGATTATTTTAGCTCTTCGAAAACTTCCATCAAATCAAAACAAGGCAGTCATGATGACGGATTCTCTTTCAGTTTGTGCAGCTCTGACAACTTCAGAGAACTCTCGAATTCTAAGCACATTCAAAACATTAGTACCCCCGCAGTTGAGACTCCTGAGATTACTATGGGTTCCGGGACACTGTGGATTAAGATTAAATGAATTGGCCGATTCCTTAGCACGAGCCGCACTTGATGGGCCAGTTTTGTTCATACTGCCAGATGTTGAATATATCACGCAATAAGATATCGAAAATCAGCAATCTCCACTGATACGATAGAAAAAGTAACTACATGGACAGACTATAACCACCTCATGTTTCCATGGCAACCCCACTGGAGTCAGTCCAGAAAGCTCGAAGTCTTAATTACTAAATTTCGATGTCCTGTCCCCCTTTAAACCTGTATCTACACAGAGCTGGTCAGACAACATCACCCCTCTGTGCATTCTGCGGAGAAATTGAATCACTAGATCATTATTTTTTGTGTTGTCGCCGCTACGTTATACTTAGAAAAAGGTTACTAGTTATGCCATTTCGGAAAATAGGCCTTAGATTGACGGCAAAAATGGCGCTAAGCTTTGGTGCCTCAGTTTTAGGACATTGCCACAGGGATGCTTTCAATGCCGTTTGCGATTATATTCAGGCAACCAAGCGTATACCTTTGTGATCTTCAATCAAAAAAAATATTTATTACTCCCCAGGGCAGAGTGAAGTAAACGCAGCTGAGTGGAAATCGTAACACCTCAAATCTCGAAGTTGCTCAACTTGATTTTTTTTTCGTTTGCTCTTTTTATGTTGTTTTTATTTTTACATTAGTCTTATTATAATACCAATTCATTACACATTGTTAAAATGATGACAGAAAAACTGCACTACACTTTCTTGGCCAATCCCCCTGAGATATGAGCCAACATCCAAGGAAAACAAAACAAAACAAAACAAAACTTTGGTGTTCTGCTGTAACGTGCTACGACCATAGTCCCTTTGAGTTGTGGGCACAGGTTCGCCCTTTAATAAATACGTTTTATTACACGCCGAGTCCTTCAACATCGTTACATTTCTGGTGGACGTGCTGGGTCATGAATCAAAGCCCTATGAACGCAAGACAGCGTAGCCCCGACCACCAGCGAGTTGATCCTGCGGAGCCGACAACTGTGCATCAGAGGACCAGTCGCCGTCTTCGAGGTGATTCACCAGAATTCAGTCCACTCCACTTCACGCCAAGGGGAACTCAGTCAATGGACGCCGCCACCATGACAAGTCATGTAACACCAGCCCAAGTGGTGATAAATCAGCCTCACCAGCCACCAGTATTACATGGCGACTCGTATGAATACGTAGAAGATTGGCTGAACCTCTTTGAGAGAGTGGCACGTTTGAACGGTTGGGACGAGAGAGAGAAGCTCCGCCGCATATACTTTGCTTTGGAGGACTTCGCAAAGACGTGGTATGAGAACCATGAAACCTCCTTTACGACCTGGGATGAATTTCGGCGACAAGCTCTGGCGACTTATGCCAGCGCGGATCGCAAAAAAAAGGCGCAGGCTGCGCTCGAATTCAGGAACCAACTCACCAACGAAAGTGTCGCAATGTATATCGAGGACATGATCCGCCTGTTCAAGCGCGCAGATTCCCATATGACGGAAGACAAGAAGCTACGCCACCTCATGCGTGGGTTGAAGCAAGAGCTATTCGCTGTTCTCGTCCGCAAGCCACCGCGAACAGTTACGGAGTTTCATACGGAAGCGACAGCCATCGAGAAAACGCTAGAACAGCGGGCTCGACAGTACAATCGAGACATAAACTATGCACCTGCCAATGTCTTCTCTGGACGCCAGCGAAGTGATATGGACACCCTGCGCGAACTCATCAGGCCGGCGATCAGGGAAGAGCTCAGCAAGTTGCAAGCACCTCATACTACAGCAACACTGTCTGTCGTCGACGTAGTACGAGAGGAACTGAGGCAGATGATACGTGAGCCGGAGCGTGCGCCACAGCCAATCCAACGCAACCCAACGTACTCTGAAGTACTCAGACAACCCGCGGCGCATACCAATGCAGCAGTTGCGATGGCCTCTCCTTGCCCACAGACGGTACGCAGCGCACCTCGTCCACTGGAACCTACCTGCCACGAGCCCGTGGTGTAGCTCGCGACGTGGATCAAAGGCCCCAGAAAAGTGACATCTGGCGTGACCATGAGCGCAGGCCTTTGTGTTTCCATTGTAGGGAAGCAGGTCACCTGTATAGGTTCTACCCTTACCGAAAGGCAGGATTAAGGGGCTTTCCGTTGTACGCACCATGCCCTCGAAACGGTGAACGGCCAACGGAGATCGAAGAGTACTTGTCCGCGCGCCAGAGCCCACTCACTCCACGCCAACATCAGCCAAGATCGCCGTCGCCCAGGCATTACCGATCACCCAGCCCACGTGCTTCTTTCGCAAGGTCTGGGCACCGTTCTTTAAGCTCACACCAGGAAAACTGAAGCAAGCGACCTGTGGAGGTGAGGCCGCTGATAACTACAGTTGCGAAGATCCTCCATTACGGTTTCAAGGTGACGATGCTATGTTTACAGAGGATAAGCGCAGCAGTGCGAAGATTACTTCAGATTTGCGGTTGAAAATAGACGGATACGAGCTGAATGCTTTAGTTGACACCGGTGCTGATTATTCGGTAATGAGTCACAATTGGCAAAGAAACTGAAAAAGGTTGTGACAAAATGGAGTGGGGCACAGATACGCACGGCAGGTGGCCACACTATTACACCGCTCGGCAGATGCACCTCAAGGCTTGAAATAAGAGGCTTTACTTACGTTGCTGGCTTCATCGTGCTAGCGGACTGTTCAAAGGAGCTTATACTAGGAATGGATTTTCTGCAAGCCAATGGAGCCATAATTAATCTGCGCAGATCCAGTGTAACGTTTTCGACCGAACAAGCTATGTCGGTGGAGGAATCAGAAAAGCAACGTCTTACTGCTCTGCGCGTTGTTGATGATGACGTCACAGTGCCACCACGCTGTAGTGTAACGGTGCTTGTTGAAAATAAGGCATTTTGTTACCATGAAGGAATAGCGGATGGAAACGTAGAGCTCTTTTTAAACAAAGGAATTCGCGTGGCGAGGGGTGTTGTTCACTTAAGGAATGGCCGCTCAGTTGTCCTCCTTACGAATTTTGGGAATGAATGTCAGCACATCGCGCAAAGTATGGCTATCGCCTATTTCCACGAGTTCTGTATGGCGACTGAACTATGCAGCTTAGCGACAACGCCAACCACTCCCCAAGAGACCTGCAACGTCGACGCATCAGTTAACGTCAACCATAGGCTCCCAGAATATGAAAAGAAACGATTGTTCGCCCTTATAAAAGAGTTTTCGGACTGCTTCTCAACGTCCTCCAAGGTGCGACGCACGGCTATTGCAAAACACAGGATCATAACAGAAGAAGCCACGAGACCTATTTACCAACACCCATATCGAGTATCGCAAAAGGAAAGAGACGTCATCAAGAAACAAGTGGAGGAGATGCTTTCAGATGACGTGATCCAGCCTTCCAGCAGTCCATGGGCATCTCCCGTAGTGCTTGTTAAAAAGAAAGATAACAGCCTTCGATTCGGCGTCGACTATCGGAAATTGAACAGCGTAACGAAACGGGATGTATCACCTCTGCCGCGTATCGATGATACACTCGATCGACTACGGAGTGTGAAATACTTCTCCTCTCTCGATCTCAAGAGCGGATATTGGCAAATTGAGGTGGATGAGCGCGACCGTGAAAAGACGGCATTCATTACCCCAGACGGCCTTTACGAATTTAAAGCGCTTTCATTCGGCCTGTGCACAACGCCAGCTACGTTTCAGAGAATAATGGACGCTGTCCTCGCGGGACTGAAATGGCAGTCCTGCTTGGTGTACTTGGATGACGTTGTCGTATTTTCCGCTACATTCGACCAACATCTAGAGCGACTCCGCACAGTATTAGAAGCCATTCGTTCAGCAGACTTGACCATCAAGCCAGAAAAATGCCACTTCGCTTTTGAAGAGCTTCGATTCCTCGGACACGTTGTCAGCTCCGACGGCGTTCTGCCAGATCCCGAAAAGACAGCTGCCATCACGAAGTTCCCGACACCCAATGACAACAAGTCAGTACATCGCTTCCTGGGTTTATGCGCGTACTATCGGCAATTTGTGGAAAATTTTTCGAACATTGCTGAACCACTTACTAATGTGACAAAAGACGAGGTGCCCTTTATGTGGGAAAGTGAACAACAGGAAGCATTTGATGAGTTATGAACACGCCTGCAAGCCTCTCCAATCCTCGCCCACTTTGATGATACTGCCAAAACGGAAGTTCACACTGATGCGAGTAACATCGGCCTCGGAGCCACTCTAGTCCAGCGGCAAAACGGCCAAGAAAAAGTGCTAGCGTATGCCAGCCGCAAGCTTTCGAAAGCTGAGACAAATTACTCGGCAACCGAAAAAGAGTGTCTCGCGGTCATCTGGGCCATAAGTAAATTTCGGCCGTAGCTCTACGGTAGACCATTCCGAGCAGTCAGTGACCACCATTGCCTGTGTTGGCTGGTGAATCTTAAGGATCCCACTGGCCGACTAGCAAGATGAAGCCTTAGGCTACAAGAGTACGATGTTACTGTGGTACACAAATCTGGGAAAAAGCACAGCGATACCGACTGCCTGTCACGCGCACCAGTGGAGACGAGTGAGCCGGAGGAAGAAGACTTCCCGTTTCTAGGCGTCGTCCAGGCATCAGAAATCGCCTAACAACAACAAAATGACCCCGATTTGCTGCCGCATATACAGCGTCTCCAAGGACTCAACGTTAAAGTCCCACGCACTTTATCCAGAGGGCTCCTTAGTTCTGTCTTCGAGAAGGGGTCCTTTACAAGAGGAACTTCAAACCTCATGGTGACAAGTTTTTACTCGCTGTACCTGCACCTTTACGAAACGAGATTCTGCACGCATGTCATGATGAGCCAACATCTGGACACATGGGTGTCAGCCGTACATTCACCAGAATTCACCTAAAATACTACGGGCCAAAACTGTTATCATCAGTTCAGCCCTATGTGAAAACTTGCCGTGAGTGTCAAAGACGCAAAACTCCATCCGTGAAACCTGCAGGCCTCCTCAAGCCAATAGAACCACCGCATGCCCCATTCTAACAAGTCGGTATCGATCTCCTAGGCCCGTTTCCGACATCGACTGCACACAAGAAGTAGATAGTCGTAGCCACGGACTATCTCACTCGCTACGCTGAGACTGACTCGCTGTACACCGCAACAGCTCTTGAAGTTGCGAAGTTCTTCATCAACATAGTACTCAGACATGGTGCACCCAGCGTCGTAATTACAGATCGTGGCCCAGCTTTTACTGCAGACCTAATGAAATGTCTGATGCGAATGACCCATACAGACCAGAGAAGAACTACAGCATACCATCCTCAAACAAATGGCCTAACGGAATGCTTGAACAGAACTCTAACTGATATGCTTTCAATGTATATCGACGTCGAACATAAACTGTGGGATGAAATATTGCCCTACATCACGTTCACATATAATACAGCCGTTCAAGAAACAGCGCGAGTGACACCATTTGAACTTGTATTCGACCGAACAGTCACCACTCCACTGGATGCCATGTCACCACTGAATGATGAAAGCAGCAATCCACCTGGCCTAGACGACTTCCTGCAAAGAGCCGAGGAAGCACGACAGATGGCGAGATACAGAATACGCCGCCAACAGCGTATCGACTCATCGGTTCAATCAGCGTCGTACCGAAGCGCATTTTCAACCAGGTGACAAAGTATGGATATGGACTCCAGTTCGTCGCCGTGGACTTTCTGAAAAACTTTTTAGCCGCTATTTCGGGCCTTACGAAGTACTCCATCGTGTAAGCGATGTAACTTACCAAGTCAGATCCGCTATACACGGGAGCTCAAAACGCCGCTACCCTACAGAGGTTGTACATGTAGTCCGGATGAAGCCTTACAATGAAAGATCACCGGAAGACCAGTGACGCCTACCACGAATCTATTCATTGCCTGACGCATCGGGACGATGCGTATGAGGAGGGGGATTATGCCACGACATAGTGCCTGCATTCAAACAACGCGCCCATTACCACGCGCACAGGGACATACATGCGCGCCGTCTAGTGTTGCGTAGAGACGATGATAGCACGAGAACCCAGCTGGCCCCTGCCGATGTGCGCGACGCGCTTGGGACTCTTCTTGAAGAAGCAGAAGAAGAAGACATCTTTGGTGTTCTGCTGTAACGTGCTACGACCACAGTCCCTTTGAGTTGTGGGCACAAGTTCGCCCTTTAATAAATTCGTTTTATTACACCCCGAGTCCTTCAACATCGTTACAATATGAGTGCTAGGTCTTGGAAATCCTTTGTCCTTTCTTCTCCAGGTATAGAATTGCTGGCATGCTTTTAACATCCCGCAGGACTGGTATACTCATTTTTTGTTTTTTGTTATGAAAACTATGTATACCAAAGTGAAGCTCCTGCTCCTATACTAAGCTCCTAAATGAATAACTCCCTCATTTATTGGGTGGAGCACTTTTTTACAATGTGCATAGTAGCACACACTGAAGGTGTATTACTGAATAGATATATGTTCTGGGAGAATTGTGCAGCACTGTAGATATATTAGAGATAATTAAGGCAACAGACACAACATCGGTCTGCCATTTTCACCTTATCTTTGAATTATGGTGCTGTTTGATTTCTTTCTCGTAAAGAAACTGCATGGCATAATTCAGTCTTGGCAAATTCAGCACAGTCCCATCTTTAAGCAGGCTACTGTACAAAATGTTTGTAGTGCAGGCAGAGCAGCAAGAAGAAGATGCTCAGCATAGACGCATAATAAAGAATAACTTGAGAAATTAGTCATACCGATAGAAAATAATTATACTGAGAAGGGCTATAAGGCAGTATGGTTTGTTACCTTGGAAATGATTTTTGTCTGTTTCTTTGTTGAGGCAACCAAATAATTATGTATAACGTGGAAAAAGCTGCGCTAGCAATTTGCCACCTGAGTTTTGATCCCTACAAGGCTTGCTTCATCTTACATTTACCGTGCAGCAGGAAGCTTGTTTTTATTTGCTGTATTGCATAAAACATGACTAGAACTGTACATGGACTGCGCTTGCATGTTAGTATCAACAAACCCACACAGAAAACAGAGCTATAATACCAGTTTATTTCACGGCACACAAGAATGTCACATTCTACTTTGATGCTGACAGGTAAGAAATCGAAGAAACTAACTTTTTTTACACATACTGTGAACAAATGACCAACTCTTCATTGTTACAAACTCGCAAGAAGGCAGAAGCCAGTGATTAGAGCAACATAGTCTTCATATGAAATAAGTTAAACTGACTACAGGCTCGTTACAAGCCACTTTAAGGATGTTTTGTAGGAACACATGCTTTCTTAGCCCCTTTGCCATAGCGAGCATGCAGTTTTAGACAAGGTACACAACATGAGAGGCTTTTAATGTGTGAGTGTTTTTGTGTGTACAGAAGACAATAAGAACACAGAGGACAATAGATATATCTGCGATAAAATACAGTGCATACCATGGTATAAATGACAACGCACCTTCTCCCTCCCTGCAACAAGGTGAAGCATGATCGAAATAAGCACATCTTTCCTTTAAAATAACTACATGTGGTAATCAAGCTTTCAGAATTAAGACGTTGGGAGGCACTGATTTCATATATAAGAAAGTAGTATCTACCGGAGGAAAGCGGCGCCAGCTATGTGCCAGCGTGAAAGAAGACGACGTTAGTATGGCTCGTGTTTGCTGGGTTTTTGCCTGAACTTGCTCATTGCAGCTAACGCTTCATCAATATTATTAACAACTGTTTGTAGGCATACTCGGTTGTTGCATTGTAACAAGTTCTGGAGATTCGACTGTCATAGCCGGGATCAAAACTCTCGAACTTCGGGTCGGCAGGTGAGCACCTTAGCCCCTGACCCACCGTAGTGGACGCAACTTTAAGCAGTCGTATGACTCAGGGGTAAAAAAATTGGCTGCACAGAATACCTGGGTTCACTTTTGGCTTTAATTGTGATTTTTATTCTTTATTGTCTACAAGTATTTTACTCATCGGCAATGTGACTGAAACGGACAATGAATTTTTTTTGACGCAAGCTCTTTAAAGTCATCATGGTAAGTTTCTTATGTCGATTTTAGCCATACTTGAGAGGGCAAGGCCTTACTGTGGCTGATAACCTGTGGGACATGCCCACATTTCATGGATATGCACCAGATGTGTATGGGAAAAGATTACACGATTTACACGACAGGTATTTCATGTCATTCAACTTCTGACGCGTCAGTCATGTATGTCATACACTCATACTCTTGTATGCAAGTTTTGGTAAGTACTAGTAAAGGAGTTGATCATGCGACCGAGACGTAGGCAAGTATCTAGATGGATAGACAAAAACGGTCAAAATCCCTTTAATTCACCAAAAAATGCTTTGATCCTCGGCTGGTGCACCCACTTATCAAGACCAAATTGGAAGAATATTTGGAACATAGTAAAGGATTGTGCATGTGCCAGCCTTTTTCATATTTTAGGAGAGCAGCTGTTTAGGCAGAGGATTGGTTTGTGATGGGAGAACAGAAATAACTATCATCATGAATCAGCATATGCACTTATTTGTCTTTTGTTTATCTTTGCTCTGCTGTGCTTCGCTCCAAGTACACATGCGCCGATACGTCCGGCATGGGATGCATTAAGACTGATGAACTAGAGATGGAGTGCAAAGAGACGAAATGTTAAAAAAATCTCAATGAGATGGCATTGGAATATATGTACTGGCAATATAAAAACAACACTCTGCTATACAGGCACGCTAGCAGAATTTGTCAAAGCTTTTTATAGTATAGTGTGCAAGGGTGTTGTAATGTTAAGCAAGAGTGAGGAACAGAGAAAAAAAGGTGGGGAGAGAGCAAGGTGTCGCGTAGAAAGAATGACGAAGAAACAGAATAAAAGTGAGGGAGAAAGGTGAAAAAAGAGAAATACAATGCAGCCTAAAATAGAGAATAAATAAATTGTAAAAAAGAAGACAGGAATAACAGAAAAGAAAATAGAGGAAGAAAAAACTAATAACAGAAGAACAAAGAGGGTTTTTGAGTATCACTTATATGAGGCTTGGCGCCACTATTGCAAATATGCCTAAAATGTTTTTGTCACACCGTTATCACGTGAGAATAACACTCGGCACTGGTTGCAGATTAAATTAGAGGTCTGAAACACGTGTCCCGTCGACGTTTCTTGAGTGACCAAGCCAGCACAAAACACTCTGAAGCCGATACTTTTAAGGCTCACTGGCGAGGCTCTGCGATTGATCATGAGAATCGTCTCCGCAGAAGAATTAATATGAACATTTCTTCTTTTGTCGTTGCTAAATTTCGCAAGGCATCAAGCGAGTATGTTCAGAACTTCAGCAGATTCTTTGTACTTTACAAGGAAGAAAGTTGTGTCACTTTGCTAAATGACACTCACACTTATTTCTTGCTTCTTGCCCTTGATAACGTGTTCAGGTAAATTACACAATTGTATCTGTTCTCAAGCTTTTGTTCTACAAAAACCGCACGCAGCCAGATCATAACGGAGTGAATGTTTTTTTATTTCGTAATGAGCATCCATACTTTAGCCATTCTAAAAGTCGGTATCGTCATTTTTCTTGAATTGGTGACAAATCTCTTTTAAAAATGTCCCATATATATGATGCGGTAAAAAGACCTTTTAAACTAGATCACTTGACGTTTTTAATCTCATCTTCCACTTCAAATTTCTGCCCTGTGCTAGCCTTTCAAGACTAAGCTTCGTGATTGTCGTTGAGCAGATCAGGGGAGTTTGATACCTTTGGTTTTCTTCTAATAGAGTGCCTTCTTATGAGGATAGTTGCGAGATGACACAGTGGTGTGTATTTGTTCTTCTTGCGTCCTCGTTTTTTTCGCTGTGTCGATTTCAACAAGAATACAATGCATATGCGCAGACATCTGAAAATAGTCAGCACAACAGCAGATAAAACAACACCAGTGAAACGAGGGCAAGCACAGGCTTTCAACTGAAATTTTATACAACATACAATATATAGCACCTACACAAAATAATAACCTTCACATGGTAGGAAAAAAATTAAGTGAAAGTGCACTGAAACAAACTAAAAAATAACGCAAAATAGCACATGGCATAGGTGTATCAGCCGGGGGGGGGGGCAAGGGGGGTGCTAGCCCCTCACTGAGAAAAATTGGGGGGGCTCTGCCCCCCCCTTTCTACAGTGCCCCTGGGTCACTCTTGGCTGCACGCTGGGGAAACTAACAGGAAAGGCGAAGTTTGCCGTCACAAGAGTTATCACTCAATGTGTTTTTACGGAAGAATAAAAATGTTACAAGGCAACGTTACAACAGAGTAAAATTTTGCCAACACTTCATCTGTGACAATTTTCCTAAAAGGCTCTTTGTGGTTCGGGTCGCTCATGTGGTGCTTTCGCCTCTTGTGCTGTAGTATTGATGAGCAGGGCAAGTGCTGAACAGGAGGCCTGTAATATTATCTTATTTGTTCATGCTTTTATTCTGCTGTGACTTGTTGATATGCTTACAAATGGGAAAGAGAAAACTGTTTAAAGAGTGGTCAAAGCATTTGCTCCTTCCGGAATATAATTTTCTCCGAGAAAGATTTATCACACCGCCACTCTGTCGAAGCCGTTGCGAGCCGATGAGCGTGATGAATCGTTTTAGATGTTTATGTTTTTTCGTACTGAAGGGCCGTTTTGCTTTAGTCTAAGGTACGATAGACCTGATCAGCCTTGCTTATGGTA
>WOVY01006426.1:0-10000 GCA_013436015.1 Rhipicephalus annulatus | reverse complement strand
ACAAGAAGCAATCGCTGTTTCACCGCAACCTAAGCGACAAAGAAAAACAAGCGATCCAGACCATGGCTTGCCGAGACGACATCGTCATCAAACCGGCCGATAAAGGGGGAGCAATCGTAATAATGAATAAGGCTGATTACCTTCGTGAGGACCACAGGCAATTAAATGACCACACATTTTACAGACATTTGAGCTACGACCCAACCGAGGAATTCAAGACCAAAGTAAAAGAAACTTTAAAAGAGCTTATAAGAAAAAATAAAATTCCAGAAACTGCGCTTAAATCCTTAGTCCCCCTGAGTCCAGTAGCTGGTAGATTTTATCTGCTTCCTAAAATTCATAAACAAGATAATCCAGGCCGGTCGATAATTTCAGGAATATGAACCATCACAGAAAGCCTGTCTCGATATGCAGACAGCCTAATTAGTTCAATTCCTCCCAGCTTTTCTTCATATATCAAGGACACTAATCCATTT
The DNA here is from genome assembly GCA_013436015.1 of Rhipicephalus annulatus. Lineage (NCBI taxonomy): Eukaryota > Metazoa > Arthropoda > Arachnida > Ixodida > Ixodidae > Rhipicephalus > Rhipicephalus annulatus. The sequence goes on along the minus strand of WOVY01006426.1, from coordinate 9,524 downwards.
CTGCGTGACATTGTAAATATGCGTGTTCCGAGTGAGGCTCTTCTGGTCATGCTAGATGTGGTGTCACTGTACACAAATATACCCCATGCGGACGGTGTTCGTTCTGTACTCACAGCATACAATGACTCGGTAAATGACAAACCCATCAACGGTTCCACCTTGGGCACTATTTTATCACTGATACTTGAGCTTAACAACTTTGAATTTAACGGTGAACATTACGTTCAAACCAGCGGCACCTCGATGGGCACAAAAATAGGTCCCAATTATGCGAACATCTTCATGGGCATTCTAGAAAATAACTTTCTCGCCACTCGTGACCTTAAACCACTTTATTACAAACGCTTCACTGACGACATTTTCTGAATTTGGCACCATGGTGAAGCGGCATTACATTCTTTCATTGCAGACTTCAACAATGTAGAACCATCCATCTCCTTTTCCCATTCTCATTTAGCAGTCACCATAAATTTCCTTGACGTCAATGTAGCTTCAAACAATGGTAAACTAACGACAAACCTGTACAGGAAGCCCACCGACCGACAAAGATATCTTCATTTTAAAAGTAGCCATGTCAAACACTGCAAAACAAGTATACTCTATAGCCAAGCTATCCGTTTTAAAAGAATTTGTTCGGACAACAGGGATTTCACTCGCAACTGTGACCAGCTCCGTAAAGCATTAACGGAACAACAATATCCTTCACAAATAATTGACGATGCTCTCCAACGGGCCAAATGGCTCGATCGGAAAGAGCTCATTAGTAAGGACAAGCGATTAACGCCACCTTCCCGAACCAACCTCGTTCTAACGCATCCTGCATCTATTCCTAACGTGTCGCATGTACTCAGAAAACATTACAACTTACTGACACAGAGCGATCGCCTTCACTGAATCACCGCAGGTTGTATATCGGAGATCAAGGAACTTTCGCGACATGGTAACTTCTTCCAAGACTAGATTCATTGCTCCGGTTGGTTGTCACCACCCTGTAAAAAACGCGATGTAAAGTTTTTGCGCACATGACCACTGCGACTGTTGCTAAAAGCACGGCATCTAACTTTTCACTTAGGATGAAAGGGGACTTAAACTGCGATAGCAGCAACATCATTTACTTACTTGAATGCTCAATCTGCCACATGCAATACATTGGTCAAACCTAGACATCTTTTCGCATCTGTTTGAACAACCACAAAACACACGTAAACAGTTTGCCACATCTTCCATTGTCCAAGCATTTTCATCGACCAGGTCATTCGTTTGACAAGATTATGGTGACACTATTAGAATCGGGCTTTAAATCGCACCATGATCGCGAAATTCGAGAATCGATCCTGATTCAAAAGTTCAACAGTCTGTTATCCGGTATTAACGAATGCATAGGCAAAGTGTTATGCCTTTCCACGATGCCCTGACGTCCACAATTTTGAGAAATATTTAAAGGAGCATCCCTAACGTATTCTATACTTCCTAGAGGTTATCACATATTTATTTACTTTTTATTTTTTTTTCATGCGTGAGCCTCGTCGTCAATGGTGAATGTTACAAATTTCTTTTACATGCCCAAAAACTTGTCTATTGTATTACGTTTTTTAATGCTTTTTTTAGTGTAGTGACGGCTGTTTCAAAAAATTTTTGTGACACTCACATGCTGATCGTACGTGTTTTGTACTGACGTGTTCATGCCTGCCCATAAAATCGGCCACATACTCGTATTTCTGTTGAGCCTGACGAAGGCCGTGCCACGGCCGAAACGTAGAGTAAACGACTATGAAATTTTCGAAGGTGTGCTCCTTTATTCGTAATTATATTTGCACCGGACCCACAGAATTTCTTTTTTGAATCACATATATATGTATATATATATATATCTTGACTGACTAGTTAGGTAGGTTAGTCCCCCCCACTCGCGAATGAGTTCATACGCCCCTGGCACATGACGATGAATACAGGTAAGCCAGTTCCTTTGAGAGGCATCTCTAAAGCGACCACAGCGCTGCCGCATCCGGATGAATTCTCGCCCCTTCTCCGACGCCCCGATGCTGACACCTCTCCTTCTAGCCACCATAACAGCGCATCGCCGCCTTGGGTGACGTTGGATGGATGGGTGGATTGATAGGGTTGTACCCTTTATATCTGGCGGCGGCTAACGCCACCTAGTCGTTATATTTAGTGAACAAAAAGTAATTTATTATTTTCTTAAAATAGCGAAGTTGAGGGCTGGTACTTTGCAGTGGAGGGTTTATTTTCCCTCGTGCCTTGACTTTTAGTGCACTCGTGCATCCCGTAATCCTGTAATTCCAGAATCAAACCTAAATATTTTCTCGGTTGCCATTTGAGGCCATGTACGCGCAACAAAATATTTATTAATGTTTCATATTGCGCGTGCGTGTGGTTGTTTCCCGTCTTTGCGCAGGGCATCGCCGCTATGGTGGCTAGAAGTGGTGTCTGCATTGTCCTGGCTGCGCCTTGAAAGGGGGCGTGCTGGTATTTTATTTCGCCGTGGAGCGGCGCCCAAGTTGCCACCGTGATCGGCCGAGAGCGCTCGCCTGCCTCTAGCGCGGCCCTTTTGGTCGCTTGCTGGTGTGCTCGTACGTCGCAACGTCTGCAATTTGCCTATTTGAACTTGTTTGGGATAAATACGTGCCAATGTGACCATGCCACAATAATGGGTAAACAGCAAACACACTGCTTTGCACCTGGTTGCAATGAAGGGTATGTTTCGGCCCGCAAACAAGGGAAAAATGCGTCTCGCTTCTCTGCTCCTATCGACGATAAATGGCGCAAGGCCTAAGAGCGTGCCATTCCTCGCGCTAACAAACCACTGAAGAAAAGCTGCGTTGTGTGCGAAACACAATTCGACGAACGATTCATCGTCCGTAGCTACAACCATGTTATCAACGGGTTTTTAGCAACTGGGGAAAAAGATGTACCTAAGGAGGATGGGTTCCTGAGCGAATCAACTGCCGAAGAACTCCTCGTCACTCTAACCAGCACCTATTCTATTCGGCACAATGTCACGAGAACCTTGGGTGTAAATACTTGATGACGTCTCGCCTCTGCCAAGACGCGCTTAAAATCTTTTTGGATGTCTGAAGCAAACGTCTGGATCGAATGATCACCTTCGCCAACAGAATTTTTGATCTCTGTGAATTGCCTCAGTTTTTACAGTTTGGCACAGTCGCCCTCCAGTGAAAACATACCTTCTGGAGTTCTGAGCAGCCTTTTATGTCCGAGCATTCACAATAATTCAATAAAATAGCAGAATAAGCTGGATGAGCTGCTAGATGTGGGGCGCATCAATGAGGTTCATGAAACGACTGTTGCTTGTGAAGCCCTCCCGGACCACACTGATTTCATAGGACGCAAAAGTGACTCCGAGATCACCTAATACGTGAGTGGCTGGGTGGCCCGAAAGATTGCGAAAAGGACGAAGTGCAACGAATGTAGCAGGTTGTTGCTTCACCCTGAGAATTAGAGCTTGATGCGGCAGAATCATGCCTGCTGTACCCATCCGAGTCCTTAACAGACCTGGTCAAAGCTATGAAAATGCATTCACCTATTGCTTGACCTTCAATAAGTTGAAAAGTGACAGCATAACAGACCTTATCTCTTGCCTGTCTGTGAAGAGGTTAAATATGGTCGGCTTTAAACACCACCAAGTGTAAGTGACAAAACAGATAATTAGACTCTTTACACTGACCAGAATGCATTTTCTCGCGGCTGGAGAAAATGCGTCCAATCCAAAAAAGAAAAAATGAAGTGCTTGAAGGTGATATGTATGAATTAACTGTCATAGTGTTAACTCAGCGAATGTCACACCTGTCCCGTTAAATAGGGAGGCGATCGCCGGGATAATTCCAAGAGCCGAAGTATCGGCCCCCCGAACCGCACCACGAAAGCGTGGACAATTTTGAAGTGGTCCTTTTTGGCGCGCCAGCGGACGCCGGCTGTGGCCCAAAGAACAAGTCAGAGCCGAGAGTTGATAAACAAACAAATTATATTCTCAATAATGGCAGATCGAAAACAAAACACAGAAATGCACACTCCACAATAGTTGCATACAATATGTCACCAATCAAACCAATCAATCAACGTACTACACAACACAATCGGCCACACTCAAAACAACGGACACAGACAACGATACGTACTATAATGCAGTCGCATGCATTGAACAACCAAGACACTTAAGGACTAAAGAGATAGAAAACCTATTCAGTCCAAAGTCCTTGGAACAAAAGTCCGAATGATACTCTTCCGAGAATCACTCACTCAAAGTCCAGCGTTGTTGTCGTTCCGCAGCTCTCGAAGTTTCTCTTCCAGGAAACCTCGCCGGAGTTTCTCTTCCAGGAAAACTCCCGTCTTCAATAGGCCACTCTCCAAGCTTCAAACTTCTTCGCCGGAAATCCGTCGGCTTCACACACGCAGCTGTTGCCCGCGTCTTCGCTCGATAGCGGTAAACCCACGCTCTTGCCTGTAGCTCGAGCCGTCCCTACGGACCAAAACTTCGCCGACTCCACGGCGGAATTCCTACGCGCTCCGGCGTTAACTTCCGTCACCTCCTGTTCTGTCACTACGGGCAGAACCTTCGCCGACTCCACGGCGGAATTCCTACGCGCTCCGGCGTTAACTTCCGTCACCTCCTGCTTTCTCGTCTCGGCTGCTCGATTAAATACGTTCCGCGCCGCCTTCGAGAACGTTCTCCTCATTTCGTCGGCGCGACGCGCAGCGAAGCTGGGAAGAGGGCGAGACGGTTGGAATGCCCTCTCCGGTCGCATGATTCACTCGGTCTGACTCCGCCCCGTTCGTTCTGGAAATTTCTAGCGCTTGCCCGGCCGCCGCTGTGGGGTGAGGAGGTTCGTCTGCGAAGCCGTGCTTCTGCGGGGAGAGCGCGCGCCCGGGAGCCTTGGATGTTTGCTTTCTCTTTTTTTCTTTTTACCTCACGGCGTTTCCACCGCCCGTTGTCGCAAGGATTTGGCGGCGCGCTCTTTTTTAGCGCTCGTTCTGTGACACTGCCCCCCACTTTAAGAATATTATCTCATAATATTCAAAACTCCACAGACGAGCGCGAAAAGTCACCACACACTCTCACAGACTGTAACACTATCAGTCGCTCATAACACTTCACATTCACAATAGATCACGCAATACAATCTTACATTGTAGTTCAATTCCACAACACATGAAATATAACCACAGGTACATGCCTACAACACTTCATCACACATTCCAAACAATACAAACGTACAAAGTTCTGTCTATACAACAATTATACAACACTATACATCAAATCATCGCACAGAACACTGACTCGCTTGACATACACTTGAGACACAGGATAACACAACATTAACACAACATATGGCACTCAGCACTGCCCAACACATTCTGATTCCACCTCAGCACCTATCTTGAGTACTTCGAACAGCGCTTGCGCCCCTTTTTGCGGTGCTCGCTCGATCTCTTCTTGTGCTTCCACGTTCTTTTTCGGCGAGCCCTTTCCAACGACGATATCTGAGGCGTCGTCTCAGCCATCGCTGTCTCTTCCGACACCGTTAACGCGTCATTACATTCGACGGGTCCTGTCTGTTTATTTACCCGCTTGATCATACCTCTACATTTTGCCCGGCTGGCCAACTCCGTCTCCTTTACACTGTCGGTCGGTTGAGGTCGTGCCGACGTAAGTCCGGTTGCTCGGCCCGTGAACTTATTCGACACGATCGTCTTCTCCTTCGCTGTCTCTTGCGCCGCAGCTTCACCTTGGGCTCTAGTGAGATCCATCACGGGATGTTCCTCCACTGTATCTCGCGGTCGCTGGGTTGGCGAGGGCTCTATCTTCGGGTCTTCTCCCAAACATTCCGGATCATTCGGTCCTCGCGCCCCGTCGATGTTTCCGATGACAAGGTCGTAAAGGGGGTTCGTCATACATAGAGCGGCAACTTTCCCGCTGAAGTACGGGGTTTCCACCTCAATCTCTGCTTCGGGGAGCATCCGAGCTGTACGGTCAATTAGGCAAACCGGTTTCATTTTGCCTGTTAACTCACTTTCCCGTACCAGATTTCTCCGCACGATAACAGTGGAGCTGCCGGTATCTCTTAACACCGTAACTTTTTTGCCCGCAACTTTTCCAGGCCGCGCTGGCATTCCTTTCGTAACACCGGTTGACTGTTTTGACATTACAGCACCCACAATAGGAATTTTCTCCCCGTTTTTCAACTCTACGAATCCATCAGTGACGGCATTATTATCAGATTTCGGTGCCGCTTGCACACAGGATACCTGGTGAGTTTGACTCACTCCGTTCCGACAAGCATCTGCTTTGTGCCCAGTCTGGCCACACTTAAAACATTTTACTGTCGTAGGGCTCGTAAAGATTGTTCGACAGTTTTTCGCGCGATGACCCACTCGGTTACACAGAAAACATCGCGGAATGCTCTCTGGTGCACGCTTCTTTTCTTCGGGAGCCAATTTCTTCGAATCATCGGGACACTCCTTCTTTACCTTGGCCAAATTAGTGCCACCTTGCGCCTCCAAGAATTGATCAGCCAATTCAAGCATTCCTTCAAGTGACTCAGCCTTCCTCTCTTTCAAATACAGCGACAGGCTTGGGTGGCAACTAGTAAGAAACTGTTCTCTAATTAGCAGCTCTCTAAGCTCATCGTACTCCTGTGCTGTCCCTGAAAGTTCAATCCATCTGTCGAAATAACGGCAAAGTCGGGCGGCATACTGCGTAGCCGTCTCCCCGTCAGCTGGCTTTCCTGTCCGAAATCTGTCCCGGAATCCTTCCACAGTGAATCTAAATCGCTTCAACAAAGCAGCTTTCACCTTTGCATAGTTGGCTGCATCGGTCGGCGTCAGCCTACCGTACACACTGAGCGCTTCACCACTCAAGCAAGTACTCAAAGCAGTTGCCCATTGCTGTTCCGGCCAATTCTGGCTCCTCGCAATCGTCTCAAATCTGTGGAGGTACGCGTCTAGGTCGTCCTTCCTTTCATCAAATGCTACGAGCAGCTTGCTTGGGTTCAAGCGGAAGCCGTGATCTTCCCGTTCGCTGCTTTCAACTCTAGCTTGGACGGGAGTTTCGCTTCGCTGTTGCAAACGGAGCCGCTCGAGTTCCATCTCGTGCTGCCGTTGCCGTTCCCTTTCAGCCATCTCCGCTTCTCTTTCTTCCTTCAGCTGCCACTCCCTCGCTTCTCTTTCTTCTCTCGCCCTTTCGGCTGCCAACCTCTCTCTCTCCAGCTCCAACTTCAGTTGCTGCTCTCTTTCTTTCTTCGCCCTCTCTGCCGCCAACCTCTCTCTCTCCACCTCAGCTTCTTTTTCCGCTTTGGCTCTTTCGACCGCCAACCTCTCTTTTTCCAGCTCGGCTGCTTTTTCTTCTTTGGCTCTCTCTTTTTCTTCTTTTTCCTTCTGGGTGACCCACTTCCGTAGTTCGGCGCCAGAAAGACCCATCTTTTCACCCAGAGCAACTAACTTTTCGAGATCCATTGTGTCTCGCAAATAAAACCTTGCCGCGTGCAAAAAGTATCTGTCTAGATCAGTCTATCGGAGCACTCCCCTGCACTCGTTAACGAGAACACTGAACAACACACAAAATCCTTCCGATAGCACTATCAACAACTCGAGGCTCTTTCTCACTACTTTGGACACACTGTGCACCAAAAGGTCCTGTATCGCGGACGCCAGATTAATTGTCACACCTGTCCCGTTAAATAGGGAGGCGATCGCCGGGCTAATTCCAAGAGCCGAAGTATCGGCCCCCCGAACCGCACCACGAAAGCGTGGACAATTTTGAAGTGGTCCTTTTTGGCGCGCCAGCGGACGCCGGCTGTGGCCCAAAGAACAAGTCAGAGCCGAGAGTTGATAAACAAACAAATTATATTCTCAATAATGGCAGATCGAAAACAAAACACAGAAATGCACACTCCACAATAGTTGCATACAATATGTCACCAATCAAACCAATCAATCAACGTACTACACAACACAATCGGCCACACTCAAAACAACGGACACAGACAACGATACGCACTATAATGCAGTCGCATGCATTGAACAACCAAGACACTTAAGGACTAAAGAGATAGAAAACCTATTCAGTCCAAAGTCCTTGGAACAAAAGTCCGAATGATACTCTTCCGAGAATCACTCACTCAAAGTCCAGCGTTGTTGTCGTTCCGCAGCTCTCGAAGTTTCTCTTCCAGGAAACCTCGCCGGAGTTTCTCTTCCAGGAAAACTCCCGTCTTCAATAGGCCACTCTCCAAGCTTCAAACTTCTTCGCCGGAAATCCGTCGGCTTCACACACGCAGCTGTTGCCCGCGTCTTCGCTCGATAGCGGTAAACCCACGCTCTTGCCTGTAGCTCGAGCCGTCCCTACGGACCAAAACTTCGCCGACTCCACGGCGGAATTCCTACGCGCTCCGGCGTTAACTTCCGTCACCTCCTGTTCTGTCACTACGGGCAGAACCTTCGCCGACTCCACGGCGGAATTCCTACGCGCTCCGGCGTTAACTTCCGTCACCTCCTGCTTTCTCGTCTCGGCTGCTCGATTAAATACGTTCCGCGCCGCCTTCGAGAACGTTCTCCTCATTTCGTCGGCGCGACGCGCAGCGAAGCTGGGAAGAGGGCGAGACGGTTGGAATGCCCTCTCCGGTCGCATGATTCACTCGGTCTGACTCCGCCCCGTTCGTTCTGGAAATTTCTAGCGCTTGCCCGGCCGCCGCTGTGGGGTGAGGAGGTTCGTCTGCGAAGCCGTGCTTCTGCGGGGAGAGCGCGCGCCCGGGAGCCTTGGATGTTTGCTTTCTCTTTTTTTCTTTTTACCTCACGGCGTTTCCACCGCCCGTTGTCGCAAGGATTTGGCGGCGCGCTCTTTTTTAGCGCTCGTTCTGTGACAGCGAACAAGGTTTTAGTTTAAGTTATTGTGCATTACTCACACTTTGTTGTTTCTTGTGATTTAACTATTGTCTTGTTCACACTGTTAGAAATCTCCCAATAACAACTGTGATGTCCTTGTCTGGCTGTGTTTTCATACGCAGAAGTCGATTTTTTCGTGAACTGGTTTGTGACTGTATATATGTTTGCCAATGAAATCCTGATGTCATGTTCCTAATGTCATGCATGTACATGTATCATTGTACATTTACCGTTCTTTTTAGTTGCCTTATTCAGTTGCTTTAGCTGAGTTTCGTATAACTTGCAGTTCTCTTCAACCTCAATGCATATGTTGTGGTAATTTGTCATATTGCTTTTCGCTTTCGTGAAAATAAATGTCTTGCTTGTAAAAGTAGACATTGATTGATCAAGTAAAAAAATAACAAATGCTTACACCTTTATGTGCATTGAGACTTTACGGAGAACACTGCGGCAATAAAGTGAAAGCTGGACGGGCTTTGTTTTTGGTGTCAAGCTCACGGCAAGTAAGCTGATTCGATATCTTCTAAGCTTCGTAGCTGTTATATTACGAAGTCGATTGGAAACACTAGTTTTCAGGGCCAATCCACGCTTTGAAGCGCGCTGCCAGAATT